>RPOG01001302.1:0-95248 GCA_008086565.1 Thalassoma bifasciatum
AAAGTTCAGAACAGAATCCAGAGCTTAAAGTCGTCCTCACAGAAACTCAATCAGGATTTGCTGTTGGTGTAGGATTCTCTCAGCGTATTACACTGACCTGCAGAGGCTGTGGAGCTGAGGAGCCTGGATTTTAAGAAATGGGGCTCAGAGGGCGGCTTTTGTCACTCAGCTGTACCTTTAAAGAGGGAGTATTCTGCCTCTCCATATCAGAAACATGGATTTATAGTAATAATGCTGGATGTTTAGACTGAATGTGAGGATTTTCAAACCTCTTCATATTCATATGTTGTAGAAATTTCTCTGTAAACTGGTCAAAACGCTGCATTCTGATAACATCACCAGATCATCACAAGACTTGCTGAAATAATGAGGTCATTGCAGAAAGAGTATGGAAAAATGTGTACTCAAGTACAAATACATTTACATTGCTAAAATATTACTCAATCACAAGTAAAAGTACTGGTGTTAGAAAAATACTCAAGTACAAGTACAGAGTATTCATCAAAAAAAAACAAAACTACTCAGATTATTAGTTACTTTAACTGGTGATGTCACTATCACCTCTAAATTTTGTGTTTTGCTTTACCAATAGTTAAAATGCTAACAATCAATAATCATTAATAACTAATAAGATAGAAAACAACTCTCAATTTCATTGGTTGTTTTTTGTCTTTCTTTTTTTTCATTTTAAGTTTTATTTCCTTATTCAGCAAAGGTCTCCGGCAGACAAATAACAGAATTACATGAGGTGCAGTTGCTGCCACGACTATTGATAGAATATCCATGAATACATTTTTAACTGGTTAAATTCTGAACACAGAATCAATTATCAATCAATCATTAACATCTGTTAACTTTTTTTTTTTGTCTTGTTTTGTTTTTCATCCATATGTCCTGGTTTTCACTGGCTACACAAATGCAGATAAAAGGTCGAGATATTAATGAAAATTGTCCTCAGTACTCAACTATGATTTTAAAAGTAACTAAGTACATTACATGGCATAATGATTACTTAAGTACAAGTAAAAGTATAGACTTGAAAATTTACTCATTAAAGCAGGGGTTCCCAAACTTTTCTGCCTGTGACCCCCAAAATGGCAGCATTAGAGACTGACCACCCCCTGCTGTGGTACAACACTAATGGGCCAATCCAAAAACAGACAAAAACAAACAAAATACCCTTAAGGATACTTCATTTAACTGATCAGTAGAAAATGTACCAACTCATGTGCACTTTGCTGTGTTCACTGCATCAAACTTCGACAGAGAAATGTGAAAAACAGATAAAAAAAATTCTGTTTGCATAGTTTTACATTATCTTTAACCCCTATTTTTGCTTATATTCTTACAATTATGGATACAATTTTTCATAGTTTTCAATTTTGGGACACATTCCACGACCCCCTATCAATGTCTCGCGACCCCCCAAAGGGTCCCAACCCCCACTTTGGGAACCACTGCATTAAAGTACAAGTACCCCAAAAAACGACTTAATAACAGTAATCTGAGTATTTGTAATTAATTACTTCCATAATCAAGCAGCAACCTCCGGTTCCTGCTTATAAAAAATTACTGCCCACCCCTGGTCTAGATGGTGTCCAGCTCTACAGTCCCTGACAAAAGTCTTGTCGCACAAGGACAAAGTAACTTAAATTGGCATTTAACTTTATTTCTCATCATTTAATTTTTGCAATAAATGGTTATTTCTAATGTCAAGGGCCGTCACATTAATAACTGGGTGCAAAATGAAACCAGCCAGGTACCCGGGAAACTGAATATATTTTTATACTTTTAGGCCTGTCAATCACAGGAAACCACAGTTTTACATTACTAAAATCAACTGAAAACTCTGGTATCATAGTTTTTCATTTTTACGCTGGTAACTGGAGGTCTAGGAGCTGAAACATCATAGTTTACAACATAAAAGCCAATAACGTTATGTATATGTAACATTATGTGGAGCATTACTGTCGCAGGTGTGTTAGTTTGTGAAGCCCAGGCCAGGATCTTAGTGCAGACTTTTACAGAGCGGGACAGTTTATGTTTGTGTGTGTCATTTACTGTTCACTGTGGGGGTTATGATGCTCTCAGATTCTTGACAAGTTAGTTGTTATTATTTATTTATTTTTTTCCTTTTTGCTCTAAGTTTGGGGGGTAGGGTTATCCTTTATGTCACTTTTTTCTTATGTTCTGGAGTATTTAATTTTTGTTGTAAAGTTCACTTCTGCCAAGAGCTCATAAGAGGGAGCGGGAACTAACCTGGAAAGAGGTGTGCTACTAGTTTGTAATAGGTATTTAGTCGTCAAATCTATTTCATAAGGTTAAGAAAACTTACCCAAATTATTAGAGTATATACTTGTTGATACATTTAGGCCATATTTACTCAAAAAAGGGTAGAATTTACACCATCAAACTGAGAGCAAATTGTTACTTCAGTTATATTGAGTAGATTCTATAGGTTGTTTTTTATAGTGCGTGCACCCTTTAGTTCACACTCAATTTCTTTGGGTAAATGTTAATCAGTTCAATAAATATTATTATGCTGTTAAAGAATAGGTAAAGAAGGTCAAATTTACACATTATTATACATGGATTGTAGGGATTATATTTACTACCCACAAAATTCATTTTTTATAGTGTATGCTAAACAGCATAACAAAGCATTATTAAAATTCATCATATAAAACAACAAATGGGTGTTTTTAGACCCTTCTTCTTAGGGGGCTGGAACTCCTGAATTTCAGTCTAAATTATTTACTCAAAATAAATAAATAAATAAAAATAAAAACGGGTAGGATTTACACAATACAACTGAGTACAAATTGTTACCTCAATTATATTGAGTGGATTCTATAGTTTGCTTTTTATACAGTGGTATTGGCTTTGGATTTCTAACTTGGTATTGTATTGTAATATGTAAATTCCAAATAATGAAAAATACAGAAATTTGATCAACCACAAAAACTACTTATTGAATCAAAGGGATGAGATATTGGCAATTATTAAAAAAAAAAAAAAAAAAAAAAAAAAAAAAAAAAAAAAAAAAAAAAAAAAAAAAAAAAAAAAAAAAAAAAAAAAAAAAAAAAAAAAAAAAAAAAAGAACTAAAAGAAAAAAAATCATACTCAGCTGAAGGACAAAAACATGACTGTTTTATTGAATTGAAATCAAAAAGAGGAGTCACCTTCTAGCCTCACAATTTGCCTTGAATTTGTATTTGACAACAACAATTCAATGCTCCAAAAAGGGAAATGAAAAAGAGTGAAAAACAAAAAGGCAACAATAAGAAAATTAGTGGATAATAAATGACGACAGCATTTGAAAATAAAAACAAAAGAAGAATTCAGTGAAACAAATGTGCTTCACAAATATTCAGTTTCAGACTTTAGCAACAGCTGCCATCGTGTGCTGTCCTTCGCCTGTTTTGTCATAGTAAAAACCGTGTTTGTGTGTGTGTGTGTGTGTGCGTGTGTGTGTCGACATGGCATATGTTCAGGTGTGGGGCTGAGCTAATTGCTGGTAATTAAGAGTGTTAATAGGCACATCAGGAGCAGCTTTGAGCTGGATTCTCTGGGTTGATGCGTGAAGCCGCGCTGCAGCAGCTTCTATTCATCAAAGCTCTGCGAACTCACTGCAGGCTGTTGGCTCCTGTACAAAATACTTTCCAAAGTACTTTTTTTTTTCATCTCTTGACTTTTTGGAGCTCTGGTGAGCGGGGGCTGTTTCTGCTTTGTGTAACGGGGAATTAGGGGCTTTAGTGTGAGCGATGGATGTGGAATTGTAATCCTGGTGTCTGGCTTGTCGGGGAGGCAGAGAGCGAGATTTACGACACCTGAGGGTCTGAATGGTTGGCCTTTGAGATAACTGGATGTGTGCGAGAGTGAATTTACAGCCCGGGGAAGCTCATAGATTTCATGCCTGGACCTTAAACTCTGACCCAGCTGACCGGCTGTGTTGTAAGGAGCACAGGTGAGTGGAGTTTTACACAGAGAGCATCAAATTCAGAGTGATCAGCTTCATTTAACATGATGGCGTCCAATCACCCCTGAAGGTGTAATCATTATTATTTTACAGGCACAAAGAGACCATAGTGGATCAGTATGGCTTTTTAAGTGTTGCTCTTGAATGCAGGTCACTCCTCTGTTACCAATAATGAATGCTGTGATATCAAAGCTTTGAACGGGCTCAGTCTATGTTCTGGAATGGATGCTCTCTCCACATAAACACTGCAGACATGATCAGGACCAACAGCCTGCATGTAACTAGCAGGATAAAGGGTTGGAAAATTTCATGAATGGTGATTTTTTTTTTTTTTTTCTATCAGTCCAATTTTTAGAAAACTTCTTTGAAGTTGATGAAAACAAAACCATGAAAAATTTACCATCGAAAGTGTTTAACCCTTTAAGACCCACGATTCTGCAATTTTTCAAGGACATGTTCTTCCATTTTAATTTGCTGTAGTGACATTTTTTGGGAGTATTTTGATTGACTTGACATCAATATAACCCTTATATCCCCATGTTTAATGATATGATCTGACTTTGACCTAACTACACCACAAAAGAAGAAAGAAGAAAAAAAAAATGTTGTATTTTCAGTAACAAGAGGCAGCTGGGGCGCAGATGGCCTTGTGGATTAGGTCGGGCACCATAACGTTCAGACCCGAGCGGGTGGCCCAGGTCTGAATCCGGCCTGCGGCCTGTTTCCCACATGTCACTCCCCACTCTCTCCCCCTTTCCTACTCTATCAACTGTCCTCCTCTATCTAATTAAAGGCATGAAAAGCCCAAAAAATAACTTTAAAAAAGTAGCTGTAGTTGCTAGGTAAACTTCATTCAAAAAATAGTAAAATTGTAAAAAAAAAAAACTTTACAAAAGAAACATCAATTTTACAGTTTAAAGCTTTTATTATTATCAATAAATTACATTTTACATTTTTACCATGAGTAAGGAGGGCATACAGTGGACATGAGATCCTGCTGTACATGGATAAGTCAGATTTGCACCATATTTTTGACATCTTGCTTTTTAAAAGATTTAGTTTAATATTGCACAACAATCAACAGATTTAAAATGTAAATTTCAAAGTACATAACCGCAGTGTTGCAGTCTTACTCATATAATGCTGTTGAACTAAGGATTTTCAGACATTTTTAATATTATGGTATTTCTCTTGCCCCTTTTTAATGTATTTTCATTTTTTTCAGGGTAGATTAATATCATTCTAACTTTTTTTTTTTAATAGTAAGAGTCAAGGTTTCACTTAGTCTCACAAATAACCATAATTAAATGTGTTCCATACGATAAAAGATAGTGTTTAATTTTACGGGCCTTACTTGTTGTATTTTGATTGTTTTTTGCCGTATTTTTTACAGACTTTTTTTTAAAGTGTACTGCAGTAAATTGCTTAAAAGTGCAAAAAACCTAAAAAAAAAAGAATGAAAATGGTTCTTGTTTTTTTTCCATATTTTTTTTTCAAAATACGGAAACTGCACAGCTATATTCCTCAAATTATTCAATGTAGGAAGTTACACAATATTCTTTGTAACCACAGGAAACTTAGTTGAGGTCTGCACATAACTTTGATTGTGAGGTACAGTCAATTGTGTCAACTGTAATAAAACTGAAAATAAACAATGCACATTTTGCAAAGTGACGGCATCACAACAACCTATTTACATTCATGCAATCAAATTTCTTAAGTGCCAGATACATCTGGACACACACAATTTATGTACAACACCATAGTCATCCACAAAAGTGTGTTTAGAAATAAAAGAAAGTTAAAACATCAGAATAGAGGAACTCAAATGACCTCGTATTTCATTCAAACTTTATATACAAATAGGCAGAAATAAAGGTTTTCTAAAACACCAAGGAGATGGAAAAAAAAGAAACTTCTTGCCTCCTTTTCAACAGGTAATGCAGCAGAGAAGACACACTTATAGGTAACGTAACAGTATGTTCAGTGTTTCGTATTTCAGTCATTAAAATGTCAAGCACAGATCAGTGAGTGTGGATTGGTTCATAAAAGAACTGAACTCATATGACTGATATTTTAAAGTTTTCACTTCATTGAGTTAAATATGAGACCCATACTCGTGACACTGTAGCATGTCATCGTTATATTAATTTTATGATCAACAGTAACAGCCCCAGGACACTCTCTGAAGAACAACAGTCTGTCCTTTGTCACCCGTCTCACTTTGGAAGAACATTTTGACCCTGATGGATCTTTACCCCTCGCCCACACGTTCTACCCTCGTGCCTCAGGACACAATAACATGTTCAAGACTTAAATTCAATAATCAGGCGGAGAGATGGAGGGAAAACAAGACAAAGTCTCAGGATCATTATTGGCACATGACCAAAGTTGTTAGATCACGAGAGAGTCATGAGGGTCTGATTTCAGCAATGAAAGACTTCAACAAAAATCTCCTAAAGGGCTGTAACAAAACAAATTATGTTTCAGCCTCTGTCTGAAACACTTAAATTAAGCTGCTGTTTCTTTAAGGCTCCCTGCTCCACAGTCCCCCTTCACTCTGATTGACCAGCCCTGTGAAGACCTGTCAGGTATGGTCTATGAACAAATGATGGTGTTTAAGGAAGACCTTTTTTCTATGAGGAAAAAAAAAAAAAAAAAGAATATGTAGAGATTTGAAATTAGAATAGAATAGAATAGAATAGAATAGTCCTTATTGATCCCCTGTGGGGGAAATTTCCACGTCACAGCAGCTCACAAACATTCCAAGTGCAAAAGATGCGACAAAATAATAAAATAAAACAGAACAATAAAATAGAATGAGGAAAAAGAAAAAGAAAAAGAAAGAAACAAATAAGATAAAAAATAAGGTAAAACATTCGCTATAATAATAATAATAATAATAATAATAATAATAATAATAATAATAATAATAACAATAACAATAATAACAAACAGCAATGATCATTATTATTATTATTATTACTATTATTATTATTATTTTTATTACTATTATCATTTTTACTATAATAATAAGACTTAAGATAGTGTATTAAAACACAAGCTAACTTGATAGTGGAAGCAAAGCTATTGTGCTATGGATTGCATCTGTCAATGGAGCAAAATAGCTTGCACAATCTATTTATTATGTCTGCCTTAATGAATATGAAGAGTACACACAGATTATCAGAATGCCCAAAATACTGGAAAGGGGTGTTGCAAATGTAATCACTTAGCACCCGCAAAGTAATTTATCAAATCTGAAAAAGATTGCGGTCAGTGTTATTTGTGTCTATATTTAACATGTTTGAAAGGCAGGTGCACAAATGGCTGCGATCATTGAAGCGAGAAGGAGACAAAGGTGCAATGACACAGCGAGAACGAGAAAAACTTCCGGTAAACCTAATTGGACTTACACAAAAAAAAAAAAAAAAAAAGAAAAAAAAATCAATAAAAAAAGAAAAATACTTATTGTCTTTCCATAAAAGCCATTTTCTACTTGCTGGATGTGCTAAGAGCTTATTTGGATTAGTTACAAAAAGGAGCTGTGCCATATGTCTCATGGCAAAACTCCTTATACTGCTTTATCATTTGTGTGGATCATTCCAGCACACCAGCACAGTTAGTGCTGGCGTCTCCTGGAGTACTTTTTCTGGTGTGCTGTCAAAAGTCTTGAATGCTGTGTCATGCAGGCACTCGGGACACAGAATATAACACAAAACACAGCTTTCTTTTTTTCTTTAAGCTATTAAATCAAAATGAAAATCACCATGAATGAACTTTAATATTGTGGAATATTTTGAAACAAACCAAACGGAAGTTTAATAGCCATCAAAGAATAGAAAACCATAATAATTCAGAACAAAAATACAATAGTGCTATTGACTATTGACTCCACCAAAACTTCCAACGTCAATGCTGTAATCACATTATTATTATTATTATTATTATTATTATTATTATTATTATTATTATTATTATTATTATTATTATTATTATTATTATTTTGTTTTTTGTTTTGCTTACAGCCACTCTGCTTTCTCAAGCTCTCCATAGGTAAAAGTCAGTAGCATGAGCAAAATCCACATTCTAATCTTCATGGTGTTCTGCAACACTTTTGTACCTGTTATCAACTACAATAACAGTCAGTAGATCATCAGCAACACGCCCAGTGATAGCACATGCTTTTTGTTTTTTTATCTTTTTTTTTAAGTTTGCACATGCAAGTTAATAGATCAGGCCCTTTGTGTGACCATTCAGCAACATGTTTAAAGTGCGAGAAAGTAGAAATAAATAGATTAATTATCCTCTGAATTAAGCTAAAAGGGTAAAAAGTGTTTTTTAGTGTCTGTTTTCTTTAAAGACAGTTATTATCTTTTCTAAAATTAACTAAAGGGACAAGAAGCTAAGGAAACAGAATATTTATCAAACACAGAGGATTAATGAAACTTTGTCCTCACTCTGAAGACTCCTTCCAGACATCTTAGGGAAAACATTACTGCTCTACTAATAAGAGCAGAAATGATTTTAAGGCCTCGGCACATTTCCCTAAATGTGTTTACTTCCATTCTGACACAATCAAAAATAAAACTCATTCCCAGAGGGATTTCATGAGCAACATTAAAATTCATTCTGATCAGTAATAATTGGAGAAGTCAAAACAGCGTTATTAGTCGTCGTAGTGACAGCAGCGGTAATAAGAGACTTAGTGGTGACAGGAAACTCTTTTTTTAGGCTTTTAATTCTGACAGAGGATGGGGGAATGGACTGGATTTTAATGTGATGCTGATCCAGCTCCCAGAATTTATGAATTTATTACCAGCGTATCAGATTGTAAAAAAGAATCATTACTTTTTAGAGAATCTTGCTGTAAGGATCATTTCTTTTAAGACAGGGGTTTACTTTTTTTAATCTTCTGGAGAGTAAACGCCTGAAGGATGACATAATTATCCCTTAACTTTGGGTTAATTTGTTCACATTTACACAGAAAGAAACAGAATAAGAGTCCCAGTATCTGATCATCCTCTTACAGTATAGCTGAAACATATTTTTCTCCTCATTAAGCAGATGTGTTTGGTCATATGGTTGTTTTCAGTGTCAGACTCTGTTATGGTAAGGATCTCTGCAGAAACAGAAAAAGTAAAGTCACATTACTCTCTTTCAGTGAACGAAACAGTAAATTTAAGGGCAGCTGTGGTTTATTGGTGGAGTCAGTCGTCTGTATCAGTAAAGTCAGGTCCTGCTGTCCTCATGCCAAAACTCAACTTAAAACTACACCCACTGGCTGTGTCAGGAGTGTATGAGGGGTTTTGGTACCCCTGAAATTCTAGCTCTACCATGAGTGTATCAGTGTGGTGTGAACAGGTGATTGTGGCGCTGGTAAAAAGATTTATCAAGTTTCTCATGGACCAAACCCGCAGACTCGGCTCTGCTACTGATCTCATGAATCCATCTACCATTATACAAATGTGGCTCTGCACTAAAAAAAAAAACTTTGTTGGATTTACTTAATTTACTTAATTGGTTGCACACATGGAATTTGCTTTGGCAGAGATTGGATTTATCCGAATGCATTAAGCGCATTGTACACAAACATTTCATTTTCCAAGGTAAAATGTAATAGTTTTATGTTGAATCTACATTATGAGCATACAGTGCACTTCAACTTGTTGAGGTCATGACGTGACTGAATCAATGCGTTCTCGGAAGAAGAACTGTTTTGTCAGCCCATGTGTCAGCCATGATCCCACTCAGCTCAGTAAGGATTCAGCTGAAAAAAATGTGGAGTCTTGATTTTGAAAAAAAACACATCCAGTTAACTGTGGGAAATAAAATGGTGCTTGAAAAATGTTATTATTATCTAAAAATTATATTTTACCTTGTAACCAGCGGAGCGCGGAGGGCACACAGTGGACATGAGACCCTGCTGTACAAGAGAAAATCACACATGCACAAGCAGCCATCACTCTGTGGTGAGGATTGTCTGACTATGCTCCACAGCGTTCATTGGCTGTCAATACCCAGGGTGTAGACCCCCCCCCCCCCCCCCCCCCCCCCCCCCCCCCCCCCCCCTGCTAGTATCATTGCACAATGAACAGCCAACCACCACTGAAAATAACTGTGTTCCAACAACTTATGTCATGGCAGTAACCTTGAATGTAGTCAATGCAAAATCTTTCCTCAGGTTGACCATGACTGAGGAGGGCAGGCAGTGGACATAAGACCCTGCTGTACATGGTAACACAGGCTGTATGAGCAGGACTGGTTGCCAACGCCCTGTGGCTTAAACTAATTGTCTATAGCATAGATTGGTTGTCAAGGGATACCAATAAATGGTATTTTCTCCCACAGAGGTCGTTGAAACAAAGATGACTTGATAGTGTTGACAAAATATGATCAGATAACGATGGATTAAATGGATCAAAGCATCTTATTCACGCAATTCAAGGACATTTTAATAATTTTTGTACACAAAATGTGTGTTGATTGCATATAAATGAATTGTGTTGATCTGACACAATTGTTAATTTCTGCTAAAGCAAACTCTATGTGTGCAACCAGTGTCCACTATTGAATCAAGTAAATCCAACATTTTTTTTTCTCAATGAATTCTGTTTGCAGAACTCATTAATGTTAGTTACATACATGAGAATAATAGGTTATCTCAACAAAAATGTATTAGTTAATTCACACTGAATATTTTAAGTTGGCCTCAAAGCTCAAAAATCCAGTGCAGACAGTTTGCAGAAATTTTGAGTCAACACAACTTTTTTTGTTTTTACAGTGTATGGAACTCTGACTCCTGTGTCTCAACTCCTCCTGTCTGCACCTCTGACACTGACTGGTTTTTATGGGCGACCCTGATTGCTTTCGCTGTTGTAGGTCAGATTCTGCATCTGTGGGGTGAAGAATTACATTACGGTGTCACAAACACACACACACACACACACACACACACACACACACACACGTCTAACATGAGGCCCTGGAACAGAGCCTAATGGAGGAGTTAATGTGGGCAGGATAAGGACAATAAAAGCATCAGTTGGTCTGGGAGCTGACTGAGTCTTCAGAACAGCTCTATCTTAATGAGGCCTGCTCTTTCTGGAGTTGTTAATATTCCATGAGAATCTCATGTTAATTATGGGATGGAAGTAATTGTGTTTCCTGAAACAGTCAGACCCTCAAGGTAACACTGCGGAAACAGAAGCTGCTGGTAAGAACTTTTAATTCAGCAAAGCCCAAATCACCTCTGAGTTTTTCCTTTTTTCTTTTTTTGTAAATGAGTTTTTTTTTTTAGTTAAACTCTTGTGTAAGCAAGAAATTGAATGTGAGTCTGGGCATCCTGCCTCGGAGGATTTACCTCAGGTAATTTATTAAGGCGGTTTGCACACTGTAAAAAAAAGTCCCTGAGTAATTTCCCCTCATTAGAGGAGCTACATCTGCTGAAATATTGTTAGTACAAAGCCTGACCCCACTACAGGAGACTTCACAGGTCAGCTCAGCACTCAGAGTCCACATTCACAAGTGAAGACATCATCAAATCTCACTCCTTAAAACAGTAACCCTTTAAGCTCTCAAAGGAAACAGCAAACTAATGATCTCAGCTCTCAGGGTGGTGTTTAAAGTTCAAAGCCTGTGATTGGGCAGAGTGATGGAGATTGTTTTTGCACCCTGGACTGACACAAATCATGTGGACAAGCTGACATTACAAATTGAATCCACACATCATACACTGATAAAATGTTCTAGTAGCTCTACTTAGGAAAATAGTAGAAACAAGTCTTGGTATGATTGCCTTTATATCTTGATGTTTTTCATGAAGTTTTGAATAATATCAACTTAATTTTATCATTTACATGAAGCATGAGGGGTTGCCAGTCCACACCGACAAGAATGTCCAGCATAGGCTGCTTGTGTCATCTATGTGGTTCATTTATGTACAGCAGGCTCTCATGTCCCCTGTGTGCCCTCCTCACTCATTGTAACAAGGTAAGGTAAAGAATTCAGTTTCTGGTTCCAGAAATACCAAATGAAACAGTGAATATAAGAAGATTGTCACTTGTTGTGTGGATGAACTCAAAATAGTAACCTCTCATCACTTGAATAATTCATGTTCTGGAAAAAAAAATCACACTGTCTTGTATTTTGAACAAATATTTTTGACTTCAACACTTAATATGTATATATATATATATATATATATATATATATATATATATATATATTTATATTGAACTTGAATGTTTTATTGTTGATTTCAGGGATTTGATAGTTAAATTTACTTCTCCTCAGATTTATTTTTTTCAGTGTAGTCTGAGACTTGCTCTGTGTGACTTTGTCACTTATGTCATGATGTTGAGTAATATTGCAAAGGATTTCATAGGATTATTTTTACTACTATAATGTGTTTTGAAAATGTATATCTTTTCTCCATTAAGAAAACGTATGGTGTTACTCAGACCATGTAATTAAGTTGATTAAGTTGTTTAAGTTTATTTCTACATTTATTTATTTGTTTAATTTAATTTTATTTTTTGCAAAATGGGTAGGCAAAATAAGCATAAGCTACACCACTGTTTCCCATACACACCTCTTCTGTAAACTGTAACCAACTCTGCCAGATTGTCATTGTCACCCAGGTGTTTCCGTACTCTCCAGTCTGTTGTTTCTCATGTTTGTTTGTTTGTTTTCTGACCTTTACATTGGATCTTGTTTTTTGACATTCTACAATTTACTGAAATTGTTTGCCTCTGCTGATCGATTCACTGTGTGTGACCATTTAAACTGTTTCATGAAGAACTATTTTATCTGATATTTCCTCTGAGGCTGAGTCCTGAGTGTGTGCACAACCTCTATGTGTTCTGTAGCTCTGCAACACACTCAGTTGAGCACGATACGTTACTCATAACTAAGAAACAACATGTTTACTATTATTTGCAGCAAATTGAATTTACATTTATCAATTTATAATTCAAAGTTGGGTATTATCATTTACAAATATTGCAGAAAGTATAATTCTTTTGATCCAGTAATCATATAACAATGCATTTTATCAAAGTTGCGTTTTAAGGCACCCAAAGACACTTTACAAAATATAGTTTGAAATTAAAGAAGTTTGAAAAAAAATGAATTTAAGAAGATGAGAAAGTTACAGTCAGAGTGGGTGACATAGAAAAGATGGGTTTTGAGGTGGCACTTGAAGAGTCAAAGAGTCAATGCCCCACCTCCTTCATCTGCACTCAATATATTTTTTTTTATCAAGTTGTGATGACAATAAAAGAAACCCAAAATATTATCCGAAATACCATGAAATTCTATAAAAGATAAGGAAAAGGGGAAAATGTGTAATTCTTGTGGGTCATGGGTCAGGATGAATTTTACTTGGCTCATAACAGTCCTAACATCACATTCATAACTTTTTAACAATGAGCTCCCCCTTTTTCAATAACTTTATCATTTAAATCAATTCAAAGTCTTTCTTCATATTTTTTCCTCATTGTTTTTCATGCTTTTACTCTGACCTGCATTCAGCACAGCATACTTATGAGAAAAATAGTTGCAGACATCTGTCCTCACCTTTTACCTGAAATAAAAAAAGAAAAAATCCAACCAGTTTTATCTCTTTTTAAAACAAAAAAGCCATCGCAAGCGAATGATTTTGTTTTTAACATGTAGGAATTAGGACCACGATACCCCAAATCAACAGGCCCCAATGTGAATAAAGAGCATTTCTTTTTTAAATTTTTATATTTTGCCCCTGGTGCAAAAAAAAAAAAAAAAATCTGGTGCTAACTTTCAGTTGGAGTGTTTTGATTAGTTTACAGACAGATTGAGGGATTTCTACATCATATGAATATGTAGAGGTTTGAAAATCTGCACGTGTAGTCTTAACATTGTTTCTTAGTATCTGTTTGAAATATATATCACTAATTTTACAGCCCCCTCTTTTGCAATCAAGTCTTTAACTTTCTATGAAGCAATTATTAAACATCACTGCTAAGAACTGATCATTCCTGTCATACATAGTCTTGTTTGCAAGTGTAATTCATAAAGACGCTTTTTGTTATTAAATCCAGTCTTTCTTATGATTAGATACAATTGCTATCATATGTCATGTATCTTCTAATAAACAACCTGCTTTCAATTATGTTGAGTAAAATGTAAATAAAAACACAAAAACAATGATTTTCACATCCTTTTTAACCTATATTCATATTCTAACAACACACACTAAGTGTTTGTGAACTGAGGACACTAACTGTTAAAGCTTTGGAGCTGGAATCCTTTCACATTCTTGTTCATGGAACACTTCAGTTTTTCAACAGTCTCAGGGTCTGTTGTTGTATTTTGTGCTTCACAAATTTTCAACAGGCGACAGGTCTGGACTGCAGACAGGCCAGTCTAGTACCGCACTCTTTTACTACAAAGCCACACTGTTGTAACAGGTGCAGAATGAGTCTTGGTTTCATTGTCTTGCTGAAATAATCAGGGCCCAGAGGTCACCACGGCTATGATTTCCAAAAATAATTTGAAATGTGGACTCATCAGACCACAGCAGACTTTTCCACTTTTCCACCATTCATTGCAGATGAGCTCCAGCTTCAGAGAAGCTTACAGCGGCGTTTGTGTCTGTTGTTGATTACTGGCTTTGTCTTTGCATGGTAGAGTTTGAACTGTCACTTGTAGATGTAGGGATGAACTGTGTTAACTGACAATGGTTTTCTGAAGTGTTCCTGAGCCCACGTGCTAATATCCTGTACACAATGATGTGGGTTTTTATGGAGTGCCGCCTGAGGGGTCAAAGGTCATGGACAGCCAGTGTTGGTTTTGGGCCTTGCTGCTTACGTGCAGAGATTTCTCCAGATTCTCTGAATCTTTTGATGATGTTATGGACTTTAGATGATGAAATCCACCAATTCCCGCAGTTTTACATTGAGGAACACAGTTTTTAAACTGTTGGACTATTTGCTCACACAGCTGTTGACAAAGTGGTGAATCTGGCCCCATCTTTGCCCCAAAAAAGGGCAGCGGCACTGAAAATTCATTCATCTGAAGCAAAGTTTGCCAAGTTATGTGCAAAGTACAAGGGATGGGGTTTGACTTAAAGGAAAGGAAGTGGTGCCTAAGCAGAGGCTAACCGATGAGACAGCGGTGGAGATAGCAGAGGATGGTTTCGATCCATCGACCTCTGGGTTATGGGCCCAGCACGCTTCCGCTGCGCCACTCTGCTCCACGTGTGGGCAGGTCTGGCTTGTCTGTGTGTGCTTCTCTCCCCCATGGGCAAGGGGAAAGAAAACCAAAAAAGGTAGCCTCATCAGACTGGCTCACTGACTGACTCAACAAATGCAGCAGCCCCATGTTGGAACTCTTTCAGCTCCTTTTAACTTGCACATTTAAGCCCCCGGCATTTGTCTCTCTTTCTCGCTCACCCTGAATGGAATTGAAATGAGTTTTGAAAACAGACCAAATGTCAACTTTTCAAAAGGGGCAAAGATTTGGCAAGGTCATCTCTCGAGGAGAAGGCCTCATTTATGGCAGTGGTGGGATTTGAACCCACGCCTCCTGAGAGACTGGAGCCTAAATCCAGCGCCTTAGACCACTCGGCCACACTACCTTGCAGCATGGCTACCGAGGCCCATGAGGACTGTGGCAACCGGGTATCTCGAGATGTCTCATCAAGCGAGCAGGAACTTCGATACAGTGTGTGTTAGCTGAGGCGGGCCGACCCTTTGGCTGTGTCTCAAATGGTGCACGTACCCAAGGACACTTACTTGAAGTTCCCTGTGCACTTCAGCGCACTGACTGGAACGCTGCACTACATCCTTACAGGGTAGTCTTGTCCCATATCACAGACTGTGGCTTCTATGGCTTTGCTGGTGCCCAGGTCTCCATGAGCTGGAGAACACACAAGAGGTTAACAGTGCGCACGATGGAACGATGGCACGTTGGAATGTGGAGGAAATGAAAAATTGGGGTTTGACCGCAGCTAATCCCAATTGGCCTGGCAAGTTGTTGGAGGCCTGCACAGAGATGTGGGCGTACTACTGGTGCCCAGAGGAGCACGAAAAGCCCTTCTTCCCTGTCACGCATTGAACACCTAGAGGTAGGGGGAGGCGCAGCATTGGGGTTAAACAGCGGCACTGCCTGCCTGAACAGGGACTTGAACCCTGGACCCTCAGATTAAAAGTCTGATGCTCTACCGACTGAGCTATCCAGGCTACGTGAAGCCCTCCTTTCTGGCAAAAGCGCAACAATAACTTCAAATCCCAGTGCGCTGAGCTCTGAGCACGACTTCAAGGTCCGCTTAGCGGACTACGGTTGCTAGTAGCCAGCACACATTATGTCCCTCTGCTCGACGCGCCTGGCACTCTTCATACTACCTGTGTGCCCAGGTTGTTCTGCCGGAGAGGGGAGGGAGAGAAAGAGACCTGCCAACAGATGCACCGGGAAGCACCAAAGGAACAGAGCGGCCCCCATTTCTGAACTTTTTTCAGCTCCAGTTTGCTTGCAAACAGGAGCCTGGCTTTTAAGCATGAGACGATGCTCTCGCAATGGCGCATGAGTGCAAGATCCCACAGGTGGTCCGGACGGGCCCTAAAGTGCCAGAAAGCCAGAGTGAATCAACCACCCAGTTTTTTTGATGCCATGCCAGCATAAAGTCTCTGCGACGAGGATGGGATTCGAACCCACGCGTGCAGAGCACAATGGATTAGCAGTCCATCGCCTTAACCACTCGGCCACCTCGTCACCGAGCGCCATTGTCAGGGGGGCAACTCACCTGTTATTTGGTTTCCTCCCCGCAACAACCCAGGGAATCTTGAATCTCAGGGGCATTTTGACAGCGCCGGGGGAGGAGGACACAGGAAGCGCAGTGGGGAATTAGCTCAAATGGTAGAGCGCTCGCTTAGCATGCGAGAGGTAGCGGGATCGATGCCCGCATTCTCCAGGTCGCCCTTGGCTTCGCTGCCCTCCCTTGTCTCGCTGAGGTATTGACAATAACCTTCTTTATGGCAGCCATTTGGTAAATTTCAGCATGGCAGCCCTATAGGGATCAGGGGAAATGGCAAATTTCTGCTCTTTCTTCTGGTCGCTCATACTATTAAGTTTCAGCAAGTGTATGGTTTTGATGATCTCAAGAAAATCTGGACAAAACCACAAAGCCAACCCGACTAAGCCATACAGAGGGGCTCGGAGGCCTTAAATTGTAGACACTGAAAGTCAGTGTCACTATTCCACAGCTCTTCTCCTCAGGTGTCCAGGGGAAGCACCAGGACCCAGGAACATGTCATTTAGCAGCCAAAATCAGGAACGAGCTAGCCAGGAGTCGAACCTAGAATCTTCTGATCCGTAGTCAGACGCGTTATCCATTGCGCCACCAGCCCCCCTACTGCCTTGGATGGGACCCGCCTTCGACGCCCACTTCACACAAAGCCAGTGGGCTCCGAGCGGGAGAGCTGCGTGGAAAAAGGCCGCTGACAAAAGCCAAATCAGGTCATACCAGGGCTGACAAAAGAGACATTGGCCCATGCCCACCGCTTTGAATTCATACTGATAGAAGCAGACGCCTGCACGCACACTGGATGCTGCCCAATATGAACCGCTGTATTACTTTAATGAAATATTTTGGAACCTCTTTTTCCCTTTAAAGACCACGGTGGCACATATGTTAGTACAAAATTGTGTTTGTGTTGTGTTATAGATGACATACACGCACTTCTGCACAGCACTATAGCGCAGCTGTGTTATAAGATCCACGCCCACCGTGAGTCTGTAGTTGGGCTGGTGGAAAAGATAACCAAACCGTGTAGAGTTGAGTAGAGTTGAGCCGAATAGGGCTGGAACTGTATAGTTGAAAAGCGCTAGTAGAGGTATGGAGGAGCGCGCCATGGGAGTTAAACATAGGCACTGCCCGCCTGAACAGGGACTTGAACCCTGGACCCTCAGATTAAAAGTCTGATGCTCTACCGACTGAGCTATCCAGGCTACGTGTAACCTCCCTTTCTGGCACAAGGGCGACAATAACTTCAAATCCCAGTGCGCTGAGTTCTGAGGACTACTTCAAGGTCCGCTTAGCGGACTGTGGTTGTTAGCAGCCGGCACACGTATTGTCATTCTGCTCGACGCGCCTGGCACTCTTCATACTACCTGTGTGCCCTGGTTGTTCTGCCGGAGAGGGGAGGGAGAGAAAGAGACCTGCCAACAGATGCACCAGGAAGCACCAAAGGAACAGAGCGGCCCCCATTTCTGAACTTTTTTCAGCCCTTGTTTGCTTGCACCATTTTGAATTACAGCTAATAAAGCAGATGCTTGCACGCACACTGGAATTTATCCTGCAGAGAAACTCGAAAGATGACACGATGGCAGGACAGACAGGAAGAAAAGCTGTGCTCCCTGTCACAAAGTCTCTCTTGGTTAGTCGTGCCCCTCATTTCAATGATCTGGCCCACCCAACCAGTAGAGCACCGTTTGCCTGTGCTTTTGAGCCAATTCCAATGCTCTTTGGGTCCCCGTCCGCAGCCCCGGTGTGTTGATGTGCCGAGGAAACTGGTGCCGTCTCGCTGCAGCTGCCGGTTCCCCTGTCTTCTACGGATCCCACCGGACACTGAAAGCCCCCCAAAAAAGGGCAGCGGCACTGAAAATTCATTGATCTGAAGCAAAGTTTGCCACGTTATGTGCAAAGCACAACGGATGGGGTTTGACTTAAAGGAAAGGAAGTGGCGCCTAAGCAGAGGCTGACCGATGAGATAGCGGTGGAGATAGCAGAGGATGGTTTCGATCCATCGACCTCTGGGTTATGGGCCCAGCACGCTTCCGCTGCGCCACTCTGCTCCACGTGTGGGCAGGTCTGGCTTGTCTGTGTGTGCCTCTCTCCCCCATGGGCAAGGGGAAGGAAAACCTTAAAAGTACCCTCATAGACTGACTTACTCAACAAATACAGCAGCCCCCATGTTGGAACTCTTTCAGCTCCTGATAACTTGCACATTTAAGCGCCCAGCGTCTATCTCTCTTACTCGTTCCCCCTGAATGGACTTGAGAAAACCGACCAAGTGTTGACCCTTCAAATGGGGCAACGCTTTGGCTAGGTCATCTCTCGAGGAGAAGGCCACAACATGGCAGTGGTGGGATTTGAACCCACGCCTCCTGAGAGACTGGAGCTGGCTTTGCATAAAAATTCATTCATCTGAAGCAAAGTTTGCCAAGTTATGTACAAAGTACAAGGGATGGGGTTTGACTGAAAGGAAAGGAAGTGGCGCCTAAGCAGAGGCTGACCGATGAGATAGCGGTAGAGATCGCAGAGGATGGGCAAAGCTTTGGCAAGGTCATCTCTCGAGGAGAAGGCCTCATTAATGGCAGTGGTGGGATTTGAACCCACGCCTCCTGAGAGACTGGAGCCTAAATCCAGCGCCTTAGACCACTCGGCCACACTACCTTGCAGCATGGCTACCGAGGCCCATGAGGACTGTGGCAACCGGGTATCTCGAGATGTCTCATCAAGCGAGCAGGAACTTCGATACAGTGTGTGTTAGCTGAGGCGGGCCGACCCTTTGGCTGTGTCTCAAATGGCGCACGTACCCAAGGACACTTACTTGAAGTTCCCTGTGCACTTCAGCGCACTGACTGGAACGCTGCACTACATCCTTACAGGGTAGTCTTGTCCCATATCACAGACTGTGGCTTCTATGGCTTTGCTGGTGCCCAGGTCTCCATGAGCTGGGGAACACACAAGAGGTTAACAGTGCGCACGATGGAACGATGGCATGTTGGAATGTGGAGGACATGAAAAATTGGGGTTTGACCGCAGCTAATCCCAATTGGCCTGGCAAGTTGTTGGAGGCCTGCACAGAGATGTGGGCGTACTACTGGTGCCCACAGGAGCACGAGAAGCCCTTCTTCACTGTCACGCATTGAACACCTAGAGGTAGGGGGAGGCGCAGCATGGGGGTAAAACAGTAGCACTGCCCGCCTGAACAGGGACTTGAACCCTGGACCCTCAGATTAAAAGTCTGATGCTCTACCGACTGAGCTATCCAGGCTACGTGAAGCCCTCCTTTCTGGCAAAAGCGCAACAATAACTTCAAATCCCAGTGCGCTGAGCTCTGAGCACGACTTCAAGGTCCGCTTAGCGGACTGTGGTTGCTAGTAGACAGCACACATTAAGTCCCTCTGCTCGACGCGCCTGGCACTCTTCATACTACCTGTGTGCCCTGGTTGTTCTGCCGGAAAGGGGAGGGAGAGAAAGAGACCTGCCAACAGATGCACCAGGAAGCACCGAATGAACAGAGCGGCCCCCATTTCTGAACTTTTTTCAGCTCCAGTTTGCTTGCAAACAGGAGCCTGGCTTTTAAGCATGAGACGATGCTCCCGCAATGGCGCATGAGATCCCACAGGTGGTCCGGACGGGCCCTAAAGTGCCAGAATGCCAGAGTGAATCAACCACCCAGGTTTTTTTTATGCCACGCCAGCATAAAGTCTCTGCGACGAGGATGGGATTCGAACCCACGCGTGCAGAGCACAATGGATTAGCAGTCCATCGCCTTAACCACTCGGCCACCTCGTCACCGAGCGCCATTGTCAGGGGGGCAACACACCTGTTATTTGGTTTCCTCCCCGCAACAACCCAGGGAATCTTGAATCTCAGGGGCATTTTGACAGCGCCGGGGGAGGAGGACACAGGAAGCGCAGTGGGGAATTAGCTCAAATGGTAGAGCACTCGCTTAGCATGCGAGAGGTAGCGGGATCGATGCCCGCATTCTCCAGGTCGCCCTTGGCTTCGCTGCCCTCCCTTGTCTCGCTGAGTTATCGACAATAACCTTCTTTATGGCAGCCATTTGGTAACATTCAGCATGGCAGCCCTATAGGGATCAGGGGAAATGGCAAAGTTCTGCTCTTTCTTCTGGTCGCTCATACTATTAAGTTTCAGCAAGTGTATGGTTTTGATGATCTCAAGAAAATCTGGACAAAACCACAAAGCCAACCCGACTAAGCCATACAGAGGGGCTCGGAGGCCTTAAATTGTAGACACTGAAAGTCAGTGTCACTATTCCACAGCTCTTCTCCTCAGTTGTCCAGGGGAAGCACCAGGACCCAGGAACATGTCATTTAGCAGCCAAAATCAGGAACGAGCTAGCCAGGAGTCGAACCTGGAATCTTCTGATCCGTAGTCAGACGCGTTATCCATTGCGCCACTAGCCCCCCTACTGCCTTGGATGGGACCCGCCTTTGACGCCCACTTCACACAAAGCCAGTGGGCTCCGAGCGGGAGAGCTGCGTGGAAAAAGGCCGCTGACAAAAGCCAAATCAGGTCATACCAGGGCTGACAAAAGAGACATTGGCCCATGCCCACCGCTTTGAATTCATACTGATAGAAGCAGACGCCTGCTTACACACTGGATGCTGCCCAATATGAACCGCTGTATTACTTTAATGAAATATTTTGGAACCTCTTTTTCCCTTTAAAGACCACGGTGGCACATATGTTAGTACAAAATTGTGTTCGTGTTGTGTTATAGATGACATACATGCACTTCTGCACAGCACTATAGCGCAGCTGTGTTATAAGATCCACGCCCACCGTGAGTCTGTAGTTGGGCTGGTGGAAAAGATAACCAAACCGTGTAGAGTTGAGTAGAGTTGAGCCGAATAGGGCTGGAACTGTATAGTGGAAAAGCGCCAGTAGAGGTATGGAGGAGCGCGCCATGGGAGTTAAACATAGGCACTGCCCGCCTGAACAGGGACTTGAACCCTGGACCCTCAGATTAAAAGTCTGATGCTCTACCGACTGAGCTATCCAGGCTACGTGTAACCTCCCTTTCTGGCACAAGGGCGACAATAACTTCAAATCCCAGTGCGCTGAGTTCTGAGGACTACTTCAAGGTCCGCTTAGCGGACTGTGGTTGTTAGCAGCCGGCACACGTATTGTCATTCTGCTCGACGCGCCTGGCACTCTTCATACTACCTGTGTGCCCTGGTTGTTCTGCCGGAGAGGGGAGGGAGAGAAAGAGACCTGCCAACAGATGCACCAGGAAGCACCGAAGGAACACAGCGGCCCCCATTTCTGAACTGCTTCGGCTCAGACGGAGCCTTTTGGTGATGCTCTTTTTTACCCAATCATGACACTCGCCTGTTTCCAATGAACCTTTTCACCTGTGGAATGATCCAAATAACTGTTTTTTTCAGCATTCATCAACTTTCACAGACTTTTGTTTCCTCTGTCCCAGCCTTTTTTAAAACATGTCGCAGGCATCAAGTTCAAAATGAGTGAATATTTACAAAAAATCAATAGAGTTTACTACTTTGGATCATAAATATCTTGTCTTTGTGGTGTATTCAATTGAATATAATACCACTAATGGTACTGGTTTCTTGGATGATGGGTGGATGGCAGGTGGATGATGGGTAGTTGATGAGTGGTTGTTATCCTGTCCAGCAGATAACCAGTGCATTCGTTCAGTATGAGCTAACTGAGATGACTCAGAACAAGCTAACAAATCACGGCGGTCTCTGCCTGACACTTGTAAGCCTCACATCAAGCAGAGAGAAAAATGGTCAGCCTCAGAAAGCTTCTTAATCCTTCCCATGCATTCTTTCCAGCTACTCCTCTGAGCCTGCCCCTGTAACAGGATATGTTATCTAGCAGAGCAGTAAACCCACAAAAATACAATCATAATGACATCTGCAGCCAGGACGGAGTGATGGAGGAACACATGAGACGGGAGGAGAGGGAAAGAGCAGGAGGGATTATCAGCAGACAGGTGGGCTGAGGGTTTTACAAGGACAGCTCCAGGTTCTTTCAAACCCCCCCCTATCACCACCACTACCACTACCTCTAAGAAAAGCATAACCATTAAATGAAACGTCACCGCGCCCTCAACTGCTCTCTTTCTCGAAGCTTTAACACAGCAACTTTAACATGTCATAAGAAACATTAACTCCACTCTGCAGGTGAAGTAAAGTTAACGCGAACATCACCTCACACAGGTCCGCACCATCAACGGGAAGTCAAATAAGGTCTGCAACACATTTCAGCAGCAGATGAGCAATAAAAGGTGTCCGGCCTGGGCGGGGTCATGTTTTTCTCCTCTGAGTAAATGGAGAGGAGGACCGCCTGTGAAAAGGTCGGAGGAGTCTGTGGGGGTTTAGCTGTGCCTGTCTAAGATGTCGGTTCATATCTGCTCTCACTGAGAGGATTAAAAAGGAAAAAAAAATACTCTCAGCTGTAAAACACACACGTGCATGTTTCCAACCATGCGTGAGACATGAATCTGAACCTCAGCTCATACATGGATGTATAAATGTACTTAATGGACAGATGACATATAAACGAGTGGGATGTGTAGTTTGACACACGAGTTCTGACCCTGATATTGACCTTTTAAACCCCGCAGATCAAAGTTAGCTAAGCTACACTCTCATGACAACCACATGAACAACCTTTAGAGACTTTCTGCCCACACTACTCCTCTAACCTCCAGCTTGTCTCTAACCGTACATCTCATTTACTCAATAAATTTATGGACAATAAACGCACACAAATGCACCGCTAAGATACATGTGAGGGCACCAGAACATGTCACACCTTGTGTATGCACAAAGATGTGATTAATGATAAAGTCTGACTTCCTGCAGTCTGTTTGGGTAAAGTAAAAGAGCCAAAACATGCAAGAAAAGAAAAGGAAGATAAAATACAACCAAACTTATTGATTAAACACAGGTGGAAATTCAGCTTTTACAACATCAAAGCAGTAAAGAGTGATGAAATTATAGCTTCTGTGATGAAAAACATTATAAATACACAATGAAATGAGATAGAAGATAAAGAATAATGTTGTATTTTTCATAGAAAATTGCACAGTGTTGTGCAAAATTACACAAAGTGTGTTCCAATACAATCGCAGTCTTTTGTTGACCCTGTCCCAGCTTTTTAGGAACATGTAACAGGAGTCAAATTCAAAATGAGAGAATATTTGCAAAAAATCAGTAAAGTTTCCCAGTTTGGACAATAAGCAGAGGTGGAAAGTACTTAAGTTGAAGTACTCTGTTCCTTTACTGAAGTAGATTTTTCAGGTACCTCTTCTCAACTTAAGTCTTCATATTTTTGATAATTTCTTGCTTTCACTCCCTACATTTGAACACAAATATCTGTACTTTCTACTCCTTACTACTTTTTTCACTTTTACTTAGGTACTGTAGATAGATTTGTACTTTTACTTTTCTCAGCTTTTTTTTACTCAAGTACTTGTACTTCTGCTTAAGTACAAAGAGTATGTACTTTTTTCCACCTCTGACAATAAGTATCTTGTCTTTGTGGTGTATTTAATTCAATATTGGTTAAACAGGATTTACAAATCATTGTATTTGGTTTTTTTCTACGTTTTACACAATGTCCCAACTTCTTTGGAACTGGTGCTGTAATTTTCATAATCAAAACTGTATGCAAGAAAAGATAGGGAAGTTAAAATACAACAAAACTTATTGATTAAACACAGCCTCACAACATCAGAGCAAGAAATGCAAAACATGAGACATAAACACTGAAATAAGAAGGAAGATTAAAAATAATGTTTTTTTGTTTTTTGTTTTTTAAATAGAAAATTTTCTTAGTGTTGTACAAAATTACACAATGTGTGTTTCGATACGAGGAGTCTCTATAGAGTCTATACGAGGAGTATAGACTGGTTGTCTACGCTCCATGGCTTAGTCCAGCTGTCAACAGCATATACTGGATGTCAAGGACATCAATAAAAAATGTCATTTTCTTCTGTAGAACACTCAATGAAAATACCTGTGAATGTCTTGAGTTATCCTCTTATTTTCCCACTAAGGCTGCTCATCATGTACGTAGTGTTGGATTATGGTGTATGACTGTACATTATGGAAAAATGCAAGCAAGGGGTGTCAGTCTGCACCGTGGAGCGTGGAGAGTCAGTCAATGCCCTGGAGCGTAGACAGCCAGTCTACATCAATGAGCATAGGCGGCTCGTGCATGATTCACCCATGTACAGCAGGGTCTCATGTCCACTGTGTGCCCTCCTCGCTCACTGTTACAGTTTTTGGTTATCAACTTATTTGATAGGTTACTGCCATGACATGAGTCGTCAGAACTTATTTCTTTTCAGCTTCAACAACTTAAAATTTGTGAGTGAGCTAAAAATAAGTTGACGTAAGGTTTTTTTTGTTTGTTTTAAGAAAGATTTACTTTTGGGTTTTACAGTGTGCTGCAGTGGTTAAATGCTGGTGCCTCACAGCAAGAAGGTCACCAGTTTGAAACCCTGTTCAGAAAAGATGGTTCTTCTGTGTGGAGTTTACATGTTCTCCCAGCATGCATTTGTGGGTTCTAAAGTGCCCTTAGGTGTGAGCGTGTGTGAAAGGTTGTCTGTCTGTGTGTGTCAGTCCTGAGATTGATTGAAGACCAGGGTGGCCCCCGCCTCTCGCCCCAAGATAGCCTGAACCCTGAAAAGATTAAACAGCAGAAAATGAATGAATGAATGAAATGTCACAACCGTTTTATTTTCTTTTGGCATCATTTTTATCATTTAGTATCTTGAAACGAGACTTTTTAGAGTCTAACAACCTAATAATTGCCAAGAATGAGACATAAACTCTTGATTAAATTTATTTTTGCAGTGGTTTGCATCACTTTGACTTTGCCCAGCGGCTGCTCTCTTTCTTATATTCTGTATTAGATAGAGGCTTGTGAAGCTCAAAAGTGTGTTTAAAAAAAAAGTAGCTACCAAGTTTGGTTTGCAAAACACACACATTTGCAGACACGTTCAAAAACAGACCTGAAATGCATTCAGGTCTGCGTCATCCAGCAGCAAACACAAGCTCTAACCTCGTTCACACACATTAGTCAAATCTCAGCCGTGCATTAGCCACTACCCTCATGCACAAAGCCCCCCCGCCCTCCCTCCCCCATAGCTGCTGCTGCTGTCACATCGCATTTCCCTGCGTGTCATTTTGGCCGGAGCCGCGTATCCAGCGGGGACGAAATGAAGTCTCCTCGGAGAGAGCGCCCTGCGAGGTGAGAGCGCCAGCGCCAGTGTCTCCTTCTGCCAAAAGCTGAGGGTCGGGAGGAGAGGAATAACAACCCGCTGACTCTCCTTCATTTTATATTTCCTCTGTGCTCATTTTCTCAAGAGCTCCTCATCTATTTTCCCGGCTCGAGCTCATTCGGAGAGGCCGCCTTGTTAAATAAGGCATGAGTCATCTACGGCGAGCTGCGCTGAAACGATGCCGCCTGTTTCGGTGCCACTGTGGTGAGCTGGAAGGCGGTGGTGGCTGTCCAGGCCCGCGAGAGGGAACGGAATGAGATAGGATACAAGAATAGACCCAATTAATTCAGAATTAATTCAATAATAATTGAAAAAGCTTAAAGATTGTCTGTCTTGACTCCTTCCTGTTGGATTTATTTAAAGATGTAATGAATAACGACTGGTTTTACCCTGCAGATAGTCATGATTTTAACATTTTCTAAGGTCTCATTCATACTGTTACAAAAAATTTAAAGAGCATGAACATCATCATCAGGTCATCAGTGTTCGATCATATTGGTGTAGGTCATTTCTGCAGTCCCTTAACTGAGATTCTACTGTCATATTTACATCCTCAGTTTTAAACATTGCTATGGTCATTATGATGGTTTTATGGTGCCGGGGCCTTTGGGGCACTTACAGTATAAGTGCTGGTTGACAGGGAAGGTCTTCCACTGTGTTGCATGCCAGGGCCAAGGAAGTAGTTGTCGACTTGGTAATGCATTTTTCAGTTGAACCGAAGGCCATAACCTACAACATAGTCTCAGTGATGTCATCTCTTTGACTCTGCTGCAGAGTTTTTTTGCCCATTGTTTTTAGAAGCCTGGCTTGGTTTCAGTAAGAATGACAGTTAGAAAAAAAGGTGAGTCTTTAGCTTCTTAAGAGAAAAGATATAGGATCCCCACCTGTCATTCAAGTCAGCCATGCCCATAAATTTGTGAGTTTGTACCTTCAATAACAAGTAATGGAAACATTTGCCCGTCACTACTGTATAATGAGTGGACGTAACGACGTTCGACTCAAACTGAAGCCTCCAGCAGATGCCCCGCCCCCTGGTGTCTGGCTGCAGTATAGGTCATAAGCCCCGCCTCCCCATGTATTCCAGATATGAGCCGTGAAAACTGTAAAAAATTACGATACCTCATACAAAACGTTTCTCTCATCTTTACGCTAAGCTAGTATGACGATGTCATCTGGCTGCATGGTGTTCAGGTGTTTTTTTTTTGAGAAGTTAGTTTCTCATTAGTTATTGGACGTTAAAAACCACGATATAAGTCCGTTTTACGATAGTTGACAGCTGTCGTTCGTGAGTAGTTTTTATCGGGGATATAAGAAACTTCGGGAAAGAGAGCCAAAAGGAGACTAAACCTTCTGAAGAAGAAGAAATAAATATTTTTATTTCTCTTCTTTACTTGGCTCCACCGGAAATTCTCTACTGCGCAAACTCTGGCTGCACAATGGCAGCTAGAGAAACGGGGTTTTTTGGCTTCACAGCGGAAGACAGGCGGAAGCACGCTGTCCATTCTATATACAGTCATTGGTGCAGACAGAGAAAATGGTTATTCAAAGCAAAACTGTTTTTTTTAAACCAGGCAGTGAACGTGTTTTTGTTTGGTTTTTTTTGGTCACTTTATATAGTCTTGGTGTGGATGTAATTTCTGGTGCTTCCGCAGCCAGCCTCAAGTGGACACTTGATGAACTGCAGCTTTTGACACTTCCACAAGGGCTTTATTTTTTCATGCCTGGATGTTGCCACTTGGTCCAAACTTGTACTGATCTTTCTATGCAGTGACTTCTCATCACAGTCATATCACACCCTGTTAATTAAGGTTAAGTGTTGTTTGAATCATATTGATTCATTTTCTCCATCTGCTTCTCGATCCTGGTTCTTGCGTTCTGATTTCATCTTTTGGACATTTTGGGGTTGTGGAAGTTTAAAAAAGTAATGATTTTTTTTTTTTTTACAGAAAAAAGTTAGCTGAGCAGTAATCTTATGTATTTAGGTGCTAAAAAGTAAATCATTAGCATTGAGAATGTTTCTTTGTTTTAACCCTTTAAAACCTTATGTCCCACCATAGCTATCTATGCTCTGTGTACGCACTGTGGTGTAACCTGGCTCTTTGAGCTCCACAGTGTAGGCCAGCAAACCCTAATAGCAGTATTTCTCCACAAATTACACTCATCTACTGTAATCAGATGTACTTCTTACACAGTATGTTAAGAGGACTTTTCATTAAGAGTTCTACAGAAGAAGATACCTCAAATAAATGATATCCTTGACATCCATTCTATAACGTCAACAACTGGTCTAAACTGTAGAGTGTGGACCACCAGTGGCTATGCCAGGGCAAGGACAGCCTGTGACTCATGTGATTCATCCATGTACAGCAGTGTCTCATGTCCACTGTGTGCCCTCCTCACTAATGGTTACTGAATATGGAAAGGAATGAAGATCAGTTCAATGCTCATCTTTTTTCAAAGCTCGATCCCGGACGAGCCCCCACTTGTTACGACCTGGTAATACTAGGGGTATGCAGGCCGAACAAAATAAACTTTTAAACCCAGGACAAGATGGTCAAGAAAAATAAGGCAGGAGAAAAGTGGTCAGTGAAATGTATTTAAGAAATAACTCAAGTCAATAATTACAAACAGAAAATACTCCTCATAAAATCTAGAGGGAAAAAAAACACGGTCTTAAATAAAACTGTCTGAATAAACCCAAAAGAAAACAGTACTAAATGAATATCACTTACCACTGAGCTTCTACTTTAAACCAACACAAAAACACAGCTCTAAGCAGACACACAGCCACACAAGGCTAAGTCAAAAACCACTGACAAGTTGAAAGAGTTGAGAAGGCTGGTTGTTCTCTGCAGCTGAAGCTTCCACACACAAGTGACCAAAGAAACTGAGCAGCCAACACCTCTACCCGGTAGCTCCTCACAGGTGCTGCAGATCCTGTAATCAGGCCACTCACTCCACACAGGTAGAGACACACCCATATTAGAAAACACACCCACATGAGAACACACACCCACATGAGAACACACATACATGAGCATACACTTACATGAGCATACACACTCATATAACACTGCCTTTGTGTTTTCTCTAAACTGTTCAGAGTAAAATGATGTATTGTCAAAATACTGTAAACTTGGAGTGAAATGTTTTACAGTGTAGCTTTTCTAATTACGGTGAATCATCAACTATTTTGAAAAAAAGCTAGTGTTTCCTCAAAGAACAGATGATGAGTTTCCTGGACATGATTTTTAAATATTTAAAGGCCAAAATAATAGCCTGTTTGAAACTTGGGTGTTAATTGAATCTTAATAAACATGTCTCTTATAAAATAGATCACTTGTTGATTTATCATATCAAGACAAATCAACAGGGAAAAATGAAAGAAGAAAATAGCAAAAACACATAAGAAAACGAACAATGAAAAATATCAACATACCTTTGCATGCTTCAGATCTGAAAAATAAAAATGTTATCTCATCACAACAAACCCACCTCTATCATCTGCACCGAGATTTTCCTCCACTTCCTCCTGTTTCATCCTCATCTCTAAAGTGAACAAAGTTTCTGTCCCACAGGAACTCCTCCAAAAAGTCTGAGCTCTGAACTCAATCTGAGCAAAAATAGATTTGTAATATTTGTAAACAAGATTAGTTTACCTCAATATAGATCGTGTGCAATGTTCTGTATATCGTAGCTGAGATGAGACACCACTACTGCTGACATTATGAAGAGGAGATGAACAATTCCTCAAATTCACCCTGTTTTGAAAAAAGTGACATCACTCTGACTCGCTACGATTCTTGTCTTGCAAATTTTTTGACATTATGTTTGACGTAATTTTGTCACAGCATTTTATTTCCTGAAAGTTGAGAAAAACACCTGGTTGAGAGAATCTGTGTCTAAGAGATGCAGTTCCTTGAAAACAAAGGGCAAAACATTTCGGGGTACTTGGTGTAAAAACACTAATGAAAAGTTTTGCACAGTCGCGATGACTCAGTGACTTTAGAGTTTCCATTCTCAGCAGCAAATAACTGAGTTGGCTCATAATGTGAGTGAAAGCTTAAAAATAACCACTCAATATCAATGTAACACAACAGGGCAGGAAGCTAATCGAGTACTGCTGGCTTCACTCTGATTGGCTTTGACAGAGTTTCTGAACAGAGAAATTAGTATTTGCAAATGTGTTGAAACCAGAAGGAGAACTCATCACTGGGAGAAAGCCAGGTCATGACACCGTCTGCTGTGGGAAAGACAAATAAAAGCCCTTGTAATACTGCAAATTCATAGACAAACCTTCGCTCAAAGCTGGCCCTGCTGACCGTTTCTGGATTCTGACGTGGCTCGAAGATTCTTCGTCTGCCTGATGCTCCTGAGGTATGAAATGGACAGAAAACCTTTATGGCAGCAGATTCCTGTCTTGTAGCTGTGTAGCGGGAAGTCAATGAGTTGAAGCTGATTTGATAAATTGGTCTTTTTCACTCATTACTCATGTAGTTAACCAAGCACTGAGCGCTGCCACAAAGACTTCCCAGCACAGCTCAATTTCCTGAGAGGCAGCCGGGACGTCAAGGAAGAGGGAGGAGATGCGTCTAGAAATATGACTTTTTTCAATGTGTGAACCAAGTTTAAGTTTGATTGATATGAACTTCATGCAGGTTATATTACTGACTACATGCACTTCTTTCTTCGGACACTCAGGGGCCTGGTGTGGGGAGACTCCTATGGGTAGAAGTGTGCCCTCTCTCACTCCTTTACAACACAGATGGTGCTAGTGCTAGTACCAGACTAGTGCCTGACGTAGCTCTAGTTCTTTGTGTTTCTACAGACAAGGCTCCAGGTGCTAAAATCCGATGCTTATCGAGCACCCACTCTTGGCTGCACTGAAAAACTAAAACTGGGGTGAAGAAAATTTAACACAATTGAATCCCTGAAATAAACAATAAAAATTCAAGTGAGTGTCTTCACACAAATATATATAGTATTAAGGTCAAAAATATTTGTTCAAAATACAAGACAGTGTGATGTTTATTTTTCAGAAGATTATTAATTTAAGTAATTTGAGGCAATTTATTTTAATTCATCCACACAACAAGAAATTATCTTATCTTTATTTTCATTTATTTTTCAAAACAATGGGAACTGAACTCAATTCCTTACCATACCTAGTTACCATGAGTGAGGAGGGTACACAGTGGACATAAGAGCCTGCTTTACATGGATGACTCACACGAGTGGTACAAGCTGTCAATGCTGGCTGCTCTGGCTTGCCTACACACTACAGTGTGGACTCGCTGCCAACACTACATGACACTGTCTATGCTACATACACTGTAAAATGTAATAGTAAATCTTACTTAAAAAAAAAAAAAGTTACCTTAACTTATTTTAGCTCACTCTGTTGAGTCTACTCACTTAAACTTAGTAAAGACAAGTTTCTTGTGTTGACTTTACTTGAAAAATTTAGGAAACCGATTGCCTCAAAATTTCCAAGTTAAGTTGTCCACAAACTTGAAGTTGTTAAAGCTGAAAAGAACTAAGTTCTGACAACTCATGTCACGGCAGTAACCTATCAAAAGTTGATAACCAAACCCTGTAACCGTGAGTGAAGAGGGCACACATTGGACATGAGACCCTGCTGTACATGGGTGATTCACACACGAGCTGCCGGTGCTCAGTGGTGTAGACAGACTGTCTGTGCACCAAGGCACCGACCGACCGACTGGCTGTCGATGCTCTGTGGCGTTGACTGGCTGAGTACATGATTGGCAGTTTGAGTGGGCAAATGAAAATGCCTGTTTGAATTAGAGGCCAATGCCCAGCATTCACAGGAATTTTCACCCATAATTTTACAGAAGAGAATGAAATTTATTGATGTCCTTGACATCCAGTCTATGCTGTTGACTGCTGGACTAAGCCATGGAGCGTAGACAGTCAGTCTATACCAGGGCAAAGACAGCCTGTGTCACCTATGTGATATATCCATGTACAGCAGGGTCTTATATCCACTCCCTGCCCTCCTCACTCATGGTCAACCTGAGGAATGATTTTGCATAAGTTACTCTGATAGAATTTATTTAAGTTCATTTGAGTACTGCAAACTCACAAAACAATAAGTCAATCAAATCTACTTTATCTGAGTTAACATCAATTACTTTTTGTAAGGCAGCAAGTTTGCGTATTTTTTTAAGTAAAGTCAACTTATTATAGTTTACAGTGTAGGGTAGGTGGGCTATCCCCAACAGTGTTGACTGGAAACCCCCTACTTGTTGTATTTCGCCATAATTTACAGTCATATACTGTAATCAAACATACATTGCCTCAGCAACATAAATAAATAATGCAAAAAAGTTGCTTTAATTTTCTTATGTATATCTACCGGAAAATTCTCCTCAGTATGGGCCAAAGCAAAGCACTGGCTGCTGTGGTCAATATCCATTTTTTCAGAAGAAAAGATGCAAGCAAGTTGTCTGTTGTTTTGTTGGGGTTTTTTTCATTTGATCCATCAATCAATCTTGATTAAAAGTGAAATAGTAGTGAAGCAGCAATTCATTACCTCACTTATAAATCAGGTCTTATCCTTTTTATTTAACATATTAAATGGCTTTAAATTATTTGTCTTATTGACATGATGGGATCATTTCTGCCTCATAGTCATGTGTTTAAAATTCTCCTCTGCATTGCACATGGCAGAGTTCTGCCCCGATGCACAGCACTCTATGATGACGCAGTGATGTGGCGCCAGCTTTGCTCTTTGTTGATGGAAATGAAACCGAGTCACAAGAAGAATGGGATTGGAACTAACTAAGCACTAGTGCTGAACAATGAGCACTGGTGAAAAAAGTGTATCTGTGAATTGTTGCAACTTCTTCCTGCCTGTTGTTTACATTTTTTTTTTCACTCTTCAGTCAGGTTTTAACATGAGGAATGTTTTCAGATTTCCTTTTTAGTGTGGGAACTCTGGTTTCTGGTGAATAAATCTTTTGAAGTGTGGTGTCATCATATCTTGGCTGTTATCTTAGGTTCAGAAATCATTCAGTGTGGCGGCTTTAACTTGCTTACTTTTATGCACGAAGGTATATCATCAATGCAAACCAGATGCATTTAAATGAATTCCCGCAGACTTGATCATCTGGCCATTTGGGAAAAGTTTAACCACTCCTGAACCACAGACCACGTTAGAGGAACCTGACCTGGTCCCAGGGGGAGAGAGAGAACAGGCTATAGCTTAGAAGTCCAAAGTCCTCTTTTCTGATGAAAGTCATGTTTCATGACATGAGTGAATGAAGGATCCAGGGTAAGGAGGAAGAGTGGAGAGGCTCAGAGTCCAAACTGCTTTAAGTGCAGAGAAAAGTTTCCACAGTCAGTAGTCTCATTTCCATAGAATAGAACTTTATTTATAGAGCACATTTCCTTACAGGGTTAGGGCACACTGAAAAAAACAACTCATAACATTTACTTTAAAAAATCCTCGTAACAATTTGCACTCAGAGTTTTTGAGTAAATTTTACTGCTGTCATTTCAAATAAATCTTAATTAATAATGCAAAGTAAAATGTACTTACTCTTTTCAGTAAAATTTGTGAGTATATTAAGTAAGTGTTACCTGGTTTAACAGGTTTGTTAAGTAGTACTTATTAACACAAAATAAGTAAAACACTGTATATTTTTGTATGCATATAAAAGATTTTAAACTGATACAACAAACTTTAGACTTTTAATGGATAAAGCTGTAACTCACCTCAGAGAAAACAAGATGAATCGAGTGTGACTTCCAACGACATCTCTCAATGCACGGATTACTTTCGTTTCGTTTGTCCCAAAGCGCATGCGCTGATTCAAACGCACTCTAAAATTGTATCGTAAAATTTACTCAGTAATTTGGTGTTTCTAGCAGGGATAAAAAAATATTTAAATGGTATGAGAAAATACATAGTAAAATTTACTCAGTATTTTGGTGTTTCTAGCAGGGATAAAAAAAATATTTAAATGGTACGAGAAAATACATAGTAAAATTTACTCCTTCAACCAAGTAATTGAAAATACATGAATAAATTGTGTACATATATGTAATTTTACTTCACAAAATATAGTTCCAGCTGAAACTTAAAATTTTATAGTGGATATTGATATATTTCAAGTAGTACATTTTAATACACCACTGGGTTCGTTTTTCAGTGCAGTCTTGGAGCAATCACCACTGCTTAGCCCAGAGCCGGTTGCGCAGGCTCTCTGCCTCTGACTGTAGCTAATAGCATGGCTAACATGCTATTCTATATCTATTATATGTCTATTTCCCAGCAGCCCCCAGCTCTCATCTTACCATGTGTTAGTTTTGTCACTTATATTAATCATGTTCTAATTGTTTACATTTACAGTTTCTGTCAAGTGCTTGAAATAAATCTTAATATATTTAGTAATGTTTCACAAAGATTTGTACTGTGCAGAGGCAACTTAATAAAGCTAAAGCTCTCTCATCAAAACCTCAACAACTTTTACAGCTGACATTTAATTGCATTTGGCATGATGCAAAATGTGTTTTATGAGTTGTTTAGAATTTAAAAAGAAAACACACGAGAGGACCAAAATAAACTGAATCAAAGATATGGAATGGTCAAAAAAGACAAAAGTTGAAGGATAAAATTGTTCAGAATGCAGGATCAGAGATGTTTGGGGTTTAAAATGTTTTTATAAACAAACGTGATAAAGTCCAGATCCTGATCCTGCCATAAAATTGTTACATATTTTCCCAGGTTTGGTTTTCTCTCAAAGGTCTGCAATAACAGCACAAGCATGTTTGACTTAACCACTTTTTGTTTGTTTGTTTTTGTCAGAAACCAATAAAAAGAAATAGTTTTCCAATAGAGCGCTCATTTGCAACTTTCACTGTTAATAAACGTGTTCATAAGATCCACCGGCCATTGGTCCAGTTTCCAATACTTTTGGGGACAAAGTTTGGACACCCCTGCAATAGGTCGTAAAAACAGCCTTGGAGGCACCTGCAGCATCAAGTAAACACAGGTAAATGAGGTATGATGCAAATAATGTATCATTCTTTCTCTGTGGTACGGCTGTTGTCGTAGCTGCTCGGGTTAATTTCCCACCGCTGTGATTGGCTGGTCATCATCCACAATCACATCTAGTCTCCGCCCAGAAACATTTCCAGCCAAACAAAACACAAACAGGCAGGAGAGGGGGGAGGGGGGGGGGTCTACAAGGAGGTGAAGAAAACAGAGACACTGACGAACGTTTAGAGGCTCAGAGGTGACGAAAGAGTCACCTGACAGTTTTCCTGTAAAAGTTAATATTGAATTCTTGTGAAAATCCTGCATACTCCACTTTTAAGAATTAACACTAATAATAATAACTAGTTTTAATTTCGTTTTTGCTGATTTTTCGACGCCCCCCGGAGGCAGCAGCGCCCTTAGCATTTTTCTATTCTGCCTATTGGAAGGGCCGTCCCTGCTCAGTACAGCTGAGCTGTTTATTTACAGGATATTTATGTTTGAGTGTGAATAAAATAAGTATCTTTGCAGACAGAGGAGGTTTAAGGTTAGGGTTAGGAGGATGTTGTTGGCCTGATGCCTAATGAGAGCTCTCTTAGCCGTGTTTACAATGAAAACATTCAGACGCTTACAGACACTAGATGGGTCTTGACCTTGCTCCGACCTCAGACTGGATTTTCCTGTAATATAAGCTCATTTGATGTGTAACTGACACAGACCTGCAGCAGATCTGTGAATTATTCCTGCTGTCTGTCAGACATGAAGCTGGAAGCAGCTCCACATTGTTAGAGAGACACATGCTCCTCGTTTGAAGGAGGTCAGGGGGTCAATGCTGCCTGGGGCTTTAACCTGGCAGAGCGCTGATTGAATCCATCTTTTAATCATGACCAAACAGAATCTTGAAACAGAGACAATTCACCATTAGATCTGCACAGAAACTGTAAGCAGCGTCCTCGGTCTTTGTACTCCGCTTCAGAAATCTCCCTTCAACACAAACCATGCAGTTCTGACAGTTCAGCCCTGACGTGGGTGTTCGTTCCTCTCAACAAATTAACTTAAGTCAACCATTATTATTTGGGTACATGTCCATCTTTTCTGGCTCTAAAGCTTATCTGATTTCATTAAACATAAACAGGCATGGCGGCATCCAGTTCAGCTGCTGCTTCTTTTCAATTACAGACAGACAAACCTAAGAACAACAGACTTTAGAGTCAAGGGAATTCAATCTGCATTGATTCCACATACTCAAAGATTGAATGGAAGGCAGGAATGTCTCTCATAAGTATAATTTTCCGGACATTTTCAGGAGCAGCAGTTTGCTGCGGTTGAAATTTCACGCAAGTTCCTGCAGGCATGTCTTCCCTGTAGATGAGCAGGGTACTGGGCAGCAGGAGGAGGAGTCTCAGGAGACAGGACATGACATCAAAATCACTCTGATAAAATCCCTATTTTCCCCTCATAATGGTGTTTTAGAAATACTTGTCTCATTCTCTGAAGCACTTTATTGTAGCTGCTGAAAAATCTCAAAATCACCTGGGTGAAGTAGAAAAAGCGGTACATTTTTGTCTGGTAATTGTTTCCATTTTTCCTTTTTGTTTCTCTTTAACCAAGTAGTTTTGATGAATAAACATGACTAAACTGAGAACCAAACCAGGGTCTTGTATATCAAATTGTCAGGGGATACATCTCAGGTGAAAAGGGGGCGGTTACATCTGGTTTCAGATGTCCATGATCCCTTATTGATGTATCGACAACTCTGGAATATTTTAATGACATACGAGTCCCATGAATCCATCGTGAGGATGAAAGAAAAGATTATGTCCAGACTCATTATTTCATTCCATTTATTTATTCGTATTTCATGGTAAACTTCATCATGTATTAATGTCACATAACATGTCACACTTTATAAAACTGGATTAAAGTCATAATAACAAAGTTACATATTTGTATCTTGACAGTTGAAGGTGGAGGAATTTCACCCTGTGGTGCAAAGTGGTCAGTACAGTGGACACCTATTTAAAAGTTATTTACTCCTAAATTCAATGGTTTGTGTGGTGGAAATTCATATTAGACTGTGTCAGGATATCTTTATACGTCTTAGGACCTGAAAAAATGTTTTCAATTTTTTTCCCAAGCATATATACATTTTTAAAAAGTTAATGACAAACATTTGAGGGTGAAAAAGCTTATAAACTATGGATTATTCAGTGTCAAAATTGATGAAAGAGAGTTAGAATGTTTTGTAAAGCATTAAAAAAGATAAATCATGAAATTAACAAAAAAAAAAAAAAAGTGAAAGAACAACAACAACAAAAATCTTATTTGCATTAAGTTCACACTGTTTTATGTTGAATGCTTCGTTACAAATATTTGAAAAAAAAAAAGGAAAACTTTTTTTCTTGCCATAAGACAAATAAAAACACATGAGGGAAAAATCCTGACACTGACGTTCATAATTCATACATCAAAGGGTTAAAATGAGATTACAGCCTCTTCCTCTGCATAGAAACGGGCTACACACTTCTCATTCCTGTATGTAAACCAAGTTTTATGGTTATTAATGCATGATCAGAATGTAAAGGAAATATTTCTCCGGAGGCTTTATTGTCAAAGTGTATCCAGAGGTTGTTTCTCTTTTACATCTGAACCTGCATGTGCAGACCTGACCCTGGAGAATAAGCTCAGCTACACATTTTGAATGAAAAGATCTGTGGTTTACTCTGCGAGCGAGCGAGGCCATGTTGGATTTTCTTCACTGTCAAAAAGCTGAACAACAGATATATATTTAATTCATCTAAGGAATCTGAGACGTGGGCAGCTATTCAGACTCCAAAAGCCTTGATATCTCATCACAAATGAACCGAACCTCTTTATGCTTGGAGGTGTAATTTGGAGGTGTTTAGATTTCTGCAGGGAGGCTGTAAATGAAGCCCATCAAACACAAACAGAGAGGTTGAGTTCAGTTCACGGGTACGCTGAGAGTCCCTCTGATGGTATACGTACTGTACACACAGCCTGCCTCCACACATCCATCACTCATTAGCATTCACTTTACCTCTCCCCTTGATATTGATTTGACTCCAGAAATTAGCGCTCTTTTTTCTCCTCCTGCCCACACACTCCCTGTCTTGCCTTTCTTCCATTATCAGGGCGCTAGCTCCACGCTCCTTCCCTCACATGTTTCTTTTTTCTCTTCTCTGCGGCGTTCATTGGCTGTTTCTGCAGGTTAATGCAGGAACATTGGTATTCTTGTGCTGAACACGGGACAGGAGATAGGATGTGTAGCAGGTCAAGTCTGTCTCACTTTTATCCTGGTGCCTTTGAACAGATAAAGAGACTCTAATTGCATTTGCATAATCACAGTAAGACAGAGTCTCTCTCTCTCACACACACACATACACACATGCACACGCACTACTCTGAAAACATGTATTTCACAAGTATACTGAGTGTATCTCCTCAAAGATGAAGATCTGAGAAAGGAGTAAATATTTAAACTATGCAGAGAACACCTAAGACTCAAGGAAGAAAAAATAAATCTTTTCACTACATTCATCTTACCTGCTTACCTGAGCTGTCTAATCCATCACTGCCACTTTGTACCAAACTGCAAATGACATAAATGACTGTGAACACTCATGGAGTTGTTATTCATGCTTACAGGCAGGGGCGGCTCTACAGGGTGGCACCTGCCCCCCCCCCCAGCTAGTCAAAGAAAAGTTAAAGCTCATCAGACACATCTATGAATCATTAACTGCAGTGAATGAGTTGACGTGACAATACCCTTTCTCTACCCTCATCTCCAGCATCTGTCCCCAAGGCAGTTTGAAGAACCATGAAGGCCTAAAAGAGTTGTGAGTCTAAGATGATTGAAATTCACTGGCTGACTATGAGATAAGCCGAAATTATGAGAAATGAGTCAAAATGTTGAGCTTTAAAATAATTTAAAAAAACTTTTTGAGTTTAAAAGTCAAAAATGAGATCAAGGTCAATAATCAAAGATACCAAAGTCAAAATTCTCAACCAAAAATACTTTTTTTTTTGATAAATAGTCAAAATTATGAGGCCAAAGTTGAAATTTTGCCATCTTATCTCAATTTTTTTGATTTTGTAAGTTCAAAAGAAAAAATAAAATAAAAGGAAATTGCAATAGGGCCAGGTTTTCATTTTTTAACTGGCAGAAATCTGCTTAAATACATTATTTACATCGAGAGTTCTACAGAAGAAAATGACATTATTTATTGATGTCCTTGACAACCAGTCTATGCTGTTGACAGCTGGACTAAGCCATGGAGCAAAGACAGTCAGTCTATACCAGGGCACAGACAGCCTGTGTCACCTATGTGATATATCCATGTACAGCAGGGTCTTATATCCACTGCCTGCCCTCCTCACTCATGGTCAACCTGAGTCAAACTGGTGAAAAAATCTTTGTGTGATGCTTGAGAGCAGAACAGCTCAGGCTTGGACTGAAGACAGTCAGCAAGAGAAGCTTCAAATCTTTTGGCTTCACTTTTTTGAAGCTGTGAGAAGTGTCTATCTTTTTGTATAGTCTTTATTCGAAGAACAGACAGTGCTGTTTTTTTCATTCATTCATTTTTTTTTCTTGTGACTTCCTGACCTTTCCCAAACACTCTTTCAATCATTCAGAGACAACTGAAATGACTGGAAAATTGTACCAGGCAGCGTTTTCTCTGAGCAGCAGCAGAAACAGGGTGAAGTCGAGCTGATGGTTGTGTTTCAGTCGGTATCAACACTGAGCTTGTTTTCTCTACCTCACCTCATTTCACTTCATCAACACACGTCACTCCTCTGAAATGTCAACACATTACACACACACACACACACACAACTGTTGCCTGGCTCACACACCATCAGGATATTTGGATTTCCAGACCGTCAGCAGAGCAGCTATTCAGACTCCCACTCTGAGGAAATAATGGTCACATTTTCTGCTCCCTGTTTTGTTCTGCCGAAGTCTATTTTGGGATTTTCTGCTCTGTTTTCTCTGCCCGACGCTCTCCCCGGCTCACTTCAGAGATGTGCAGCAGGAATATTAAGCAAAAGCCACAGTGAACTCCTTATTTAATTATTCTGTCATTCTCCATGAAAGGTCAGGGAGAATTAATTGGGGAGCAGCGTGCGTTGGATTAATTTAAATGTGCTCCATTGTTTAGCCGAATAACTGTGTTCAGTGACCAGTCAAGGTTTTAGTCTGCGGGGCCTGTCTAAGCCGCATCTGATAAAAGGATCGTGCGGAGAAAAGCTCAGCTGACATGTTATGTCAGCGGACCGACATTTGTTCTCATTCCTCAGAAAATAATGTGTGGGTACTGACTCCAGGGTAAGAGAGGGCTCTTTGGCAAATCCTGGATGAGGCTTCACCATCAGGAAATGTAATGTACACAGAGGCTAAGTCAGTTTAAGATGCTTTCAGATGACTTTTAGATGCAAAAAAATATACATAAACAGCAGTTCCCATGATGTCATGCAAAGAATGGCAACACCTTTCAGGCAAAATCGTGAGAATGTTCCCGCAAAAGCACACAGTGAATCTCAGCTGTTGAGACGAAACTGCTTTATAGATACTTTGAAGACAGATTCATGTCATGTAGACTCCAGGGATAGCGAGTGGTAAGACTTTACTGATACCAATACCATTACTGATTTCACTAAAAAGTCCTCCTGTGGATTTTCTGCGTACAAACAGTAGGATCTGCAGGTTTACTGTGTCAACAATATTTTATTGAGTTAATAAGTCATGAATACAAAATTGGTCAATGAATTTGGATATCTCTGGATGTAAACAAGTACAAATAAGTTAAAACCTTTGAACAGGGTCTCAGGATCCCACACCTCTGGATGAAAATACATTTTTAAAAAAGTAGCAACTAAGTTGTTGCAACATCACATGATGTGGATATATTCTTTTGTTATATTCCATTGACTGAAGAAGACAATTTTGAAATATATTAGGGATCAACATAGTTTCAGGACAGGCAGATACAAAGCCTAGGACCAATGTGGTATGTAGATCTGTAATTATAGAGTTATGACAATATAGAACATGCTGCCAGTTACTATAGTTCAGGCCCTCAGTAGAGCTAGAGACTTTTAAAAAAGGCATACTAACACTAATTCAGGAACATGAGGTAAAAAATTGTTTGTTTAGACTTCTATTTTAAGTGAACTTTGTATATTTCATCCTGTATGTAATTGATTGTACATGTATTTTGTGTATTGTTGTGTGTACATTTTGTGTTGTCTGTTTTTTTAATGGACCCCAGGAAGAGTAGCTGCTGCATTGATGGCAGCTAATGGGGATCCCAATAAATAAAGAATAAAGAATGCGGTGCATAGGTGTCAAGCTCTGGACCGCTGGCTAAATTTGGCCAGCAGTGCAATTATATTTGGCCCAGGGGGGAATGCCAAATGACCACTAGAGCTGGTCTGCCGGTATTATACAGAGCATGTACCACTAAGATGTCAGATCCCTTGGGGTTCTGATCTGTCACTCAGGACAGAACCCACAAACACCATCTCTTCTGCTAACAGTAGTCATAGTGACCTCATGCTGATACTGGCACTGTGCTCCCAGAATTGGTTAGAAGAAAGACAGAAAACTGAAGCAGGTCCACACTGTAGAGCGTAGGCAGCCAGTCAACGCAGCAGAGCGCAACAAAGCTGGTCCACACCGTTCAGTGCAGACATCCAGTCCACATCGGCCTCGACAGCCAGCACAGACAGCTTGTGCCACCCGTGTGATTCATCCATGTACAGCAGGCTCTCATGTCCACTGCGTTCCCTCCTCACTAATGGTAACGAGGTATGGTAAGAAAATAAGTTCAATTTCCGGTTCCAGAAATATCAAATGAAACAGTAAAGAGAACCAGATCCTTTCATGTTGTGTGGATGAACTCAAAAAGATTACCTCACATAATTTAATTTATCCATGTTCTAAAAAAAAAAAAAATCACACTATCTCGTGTTTAACAAATATTTTGGACTTTAATACTAGATACATCTGTGTGAAGACACTAACTTGAACTTCATTGTTGATTTCAGGGATTCAGTTAAGTTAAATTTATTTCTCTCCAGGTTTACTTTTTTCAGTGTAAGGATTACACCATTGAAGTGAAATTATATTTCTCACTAGCAGATAAAGAGAATAAAAAAAGAGAACAGGTAAAAAATATAAATAGCACAAATACTACAAAAATAAAACACTAGAAAAACACAGTTGGAGGCCCATTTTTAAGTGATGGCATCCATGACAACTCTCATTGTACTATAGCAGTGGTTCCCAAAGTAGGGGTCGGGACCCTTTGGGGGGTCGCGAGACATTGATAGGGGGTCGTGGAATGTGTCCCAAAATCAAAAACTATGAACAATTCCACATTTTATCTATCACCATAAGAATAAAAGCAAAAAAGGGGTTAAAGATAATATAAAATTATGCAAACAGAATTTTTTTTAATCTGTTTTTCACATTTCTTTGTTGAAGTTTGATGCATTGAGCACAGCAAATAGCACATTGGTCGGTTAATTTTCTACTGATGAGTTAAATTAAGTATCCTGGGGATTTTTCATTGTTTTTTTTTGCCTGTGTTTGAATTGGTCCATTAGTGTTGTACCACAGCAGGGGGTCGCCAGTCTCCAACGCTGCCATTTTGGGGGTCCCAGGGGGAAAAGTTTGGAACCCTTGTACTATAGGAAAGGTGGTGGTAGTATGAACAGGGAGGGGACACACAGTGTTTATAAGCCTCACAGCTTGAACCTGTTACAATCAAGAGGAGACGAAACAAACTGAATCATGCAGGATTATCTCTAAAAGTATTATTAACTTATTTTGTTTTCTGCAGTCTGCACATTTACGATAATGCGTCTGACTTTTGCAATCTAACTTTAATGAAATTAAGCAAACAAAGCAATTAACAAGCTCTACTGTCCATCGTCTTATGAGTGTTTTCATCAAACTGGAGGCTCTAAAGTTTGATTCCTGGAACATTAAGAGGCCTGTTTCCTGTGCTGAGGCTACAAACTAAACCATTATCTCTGACATTTACTCCTGATTGAGATATCGCAGGTGGTGGAGCTACAGGTGCATGTGAGGTGAATTAAAATCACGTCGTGGAGCTGCAGCGGGAACACCACTGACTGTAACACCATCAGCCCAGGTGAGCAGGACTTCTATGAGAATACTCTGTTAGAGGCAGAAGTAGAAAATCATCTCTTACACGTCTGGTGTCAGCAGCTTTAATAACTTCTAGTGGAGGACGTGGTGGATACTTTCTGAAATCAAATGCGATGTCGTTGAAATATCATTTCTATTATTCATATTTAAATAAAGGAAAGAATTCAAACCACATACTCATTCACAACCGAACCAGCCCCTCGAGAAGACTGACAATAACATCGTCCACATCAAATAGGACTTGTCTCATCGTGTATTTGCAGAGTACATAATGTGCAGACACAGTGAGAGACAGCAACCCTGAGGAGAGCTGCTTGAAGAGCCGATATATTCTGCTGTCTAGTTTGCTTTGTTAGCTCATATAAAGGCATCAGGTTTGTTAATTCTGTATCAATCCAGAAAAAAAAAATCTCACAAGAGCTATTAGAGTATTAAAATGTGTGCAAAAATGTTTCTCCCTCTCAGCTGAAACGTTCCCTCATTAAACATTAAATAAGACTTTATGGTCTCAACCTCTAGATTCTTGTTCTCTGTAATACACAATGATGTTCATTCTATAAATACTGGTTCCATTTTTAGTCGCACACATCAGGAAGTGGAGGCAGATTAAGACTGAGTGTCGGGATGTTAATGTTCAAAGAAAGCCATTAAAGCCAACACTGACACCGCCTTGAACATTTCATTAATTAAGGGACTTTAAAGAGGAGGTATTCTGTTCATATTCTGTAGAAACCCCTGACCAAGAGGGGGTCATCACAGGAGGATCTGGTTCATGGTTAAAGGGGTGGGCCTAAACCACCAGGGTCTACCCATAGCTCTGGCCCTGTACACTGAAAAAAATAACTCTTTGAATGAACTTTAAAAAATCATGGAAAGTATTTCCATGAATTTAAATAGCTTTCTTTCAGCATCAAGCCATTTTGGTGGTTCAACTTGATGCACTTATGTGGGTTCAACTTCATTTATTTGGGTTGATTGAACTTATTCACTTGGTCCAACTGAATTTAGTCCAATTTTACAGCTTTCATTTTACCATGAGTGAGGAGGGCAGGCAGTTGGTTTGAGATGCTGCTGTACATGGATATATTACACAGGTGACACGGGCTGTCTTTGCTCTGGTATAGACTAGCGGTCTACACTCCATGGCTTGGCCCAGCATAGACTAGATGTCAAAAATATGGAAATATAATTTTATTTTCTTCTATACGAGTCTTGATGAAAATTCCTCACAATGTTTTGCATTAACCTTTAATTTGAACAGGCATTTTAATTTGCCCACTAAAGCTACCCATCATGTACTAAATGTAGAGTTGCAGTGTATTAATCTTGTGACACCTGTGTGATTCACCCACATACAGCAGGATCTCATGTCCACTGTGTGCCATCCTCACTCATGGTTATAAGGTTTGGTAAAGAATCAAGATCACTACATATACTCATTTTTCCAATCAACCCAAATAAATCAAGCTGAACCTACTCAAGTGCATTAAGTTGAACTACCAAAATGGCTTAAAGCGAAAAGAAGAACATTTAATCATGTGGAAATACTTTGTATGAACAGGGACACAAGGAATGTGATTTTATTGTGTGACATGAACTCATTTAATCTAAGTAAATCCAAAAAGAATAGTGTCCGTTACTGGAAAAAGTAACAATGTTAGGAATGTCGTTATCCCAATACTGCTATTGTATGAGTCTTGGTCATAGAAATTGAGTATTGAGCTATTGTGTCTACTCTGTGTGCAGTCTATGTACGTTCACCCCAGGGCGGAATATTAGTATATTGTAGTTAAGCTGTACACAGAGCAGAATCCAAGGTCATCTGCGCAAACTGTGCATTGTTCATGATGTAACACAATTTCCCAGGTGTTCCTACCTTTCTATTGTACCTGTTTATTGTCAGGATGGAGTTGTGTAACAACTTGACTTCCAACTCCATTCTCCTTCCAAGTATGTTGTCTCACCTTCTTGTTCCCATAATGCAAATAAAAACACAATAACAGATCTCTTCCTGCTCTCAACAATGCTTTTCTCTTACTTCCTCCTGCCCTTATCTGCCCTGCTTGCTGCTCTTTGTCTTGTACTGTCTCTGTCTTAGAGCCAGTCTCTGCATTTATATCTGAAACCTGAAATCATGGAATTGATCAGCTAGTCTCTCAGCACAATGGATCAAATTTTCCCGATAAGAAGACTGGGCAGAGGAGAGCCCCCCTGCCCTGACGGGACATTTGCAACACGATCGACTCCTGGGAGAAGTAGAGGGTTGTGTCTGTCAATCCTTTCTGTCGAGGATGTTGAAGACGTCTACATAACTCAACTTGTATCTTCCCTCCCTGTCCAGGAACCATTTATTTAAGTTACCAGTTTTTTGTTTTACGAGATCCATAAATTTCAACATATTTGACTTTAAAAAATCTGATTGGTGTGATCGTTGTAACTCACTTTGTGCAACATTCTTATTGCTTTTTTTTTGTCATGTGCATATCTTCTGTGGGGTGCTTTTGTAGGTGTTTCCCCACACATCCACACAATACATTAAATATGGTAGCACCAGTGAACAATACAGATAATAGAGCATTTTGTACAGTCTACTTGTCCAGGTTTACAGTGGACTTAAAAGCCTTAAAAAAAGCAGAAATCTCCCTTTATAGTGGAATTGAGGGAGCAGATCTGCTCTTAGCTAAGCAGGGGAAACTGATACTGCCCACCCATCTTCTCAGGGACCTCATTTTTATACCAAAGTCTGACTTTTAACTGGATATAAGGGAATCATAAAGAAAAATAATGAAATTAAATCACTTGAATTTGTTTGTGTCAGGTCTGGGTGTGAGATTTAGTCAGATCAGGGAAGTAAAGACAAAGACAGGCTGTTCTAGGTTTTAGATTCACGTCTTTGTAGATCTCCAGTCTATGAAACAACAATGTTGAAACATTTCTTTATGTGTCGAATTCACACAGCCTCAAACATTTGGCTCCTATACGACGTAAACTTTGACACTTTTCCATCAAATGTGAAGAAATCCAAACTCTTGTGGCTTTTGAGTGAGTTTGTTTTTTTCTGGCTGCTTCCTCCAACACACCATTCAAAGTTACATCACACGTGTGCGGTACAAGTCTGCGGCGCCCATCTGCAGCACTCAGCACAGATGGTGAAAGGTGACAGTTTGGAGATTTTGACTCACATTCAAACTGAAAAGAAGAATATTTGCTGGTAATCTCACATCATAGTGGGAGGAAAGAAAGCCTGGAGCGACACCAGTGGGGGGGCGTTCTTCNTGTTCTGCCGAAGTCTATTTTGGGATTTTCTGCTCTGTTTTCTCTGCCCGACGCTCTCCCCGGCTCACTTCAGAGATGTGCAGCAGGAATATTAAGCAAAAGCCACAGTGAACTCCTTATTTAATTATTCTGTCATTCTCCATGAAAGGTCAGGGAGAATTAATTGGGGAGCAGCGTGCGTTGGATTAATTTAAATGTGCTCCATTGTTTAGCCGAATAACTGTGTTCAGTGACCAGTCAAGGTTTTAGTCTGCGGGGCCTGTCTAAGCCGCATCTGATAAAAGGATCGTGCAGAGAAAAGCTCAGCTGACATGCCTTTTATGTCAGCGGACCGACATTTGTTCTCATTCCTCGGAAAATAATGTGTGGGTACTGACTCCAGGGTAAGAGAGGGCTCTTTGGCAAATCCTGGATGAGGCTTCACCATCAGGAAATGTAATGTACACAGAGGCTAAGTCAGTTTAAGATGCTTTCAGATGACTTTAAGATGCAAAAAAATATACATAAACAGCAGTTCCCATGATGTCATGCAAAGAATGGCAACATCTTTCAGGCAAAATCATGAGAATGTTCCCCCATAAGCACACAGTGAATCTCAGCTGTTGAGACGAAACTGCTTTATAGATACTTTGAAGACAGATTCATGTCATGTAGACTCCAGGGATTGCGAGTGGTAAGACTTTACTGATACCAATACCATTACTGATTTCACTATCAAGTCCTCCTGTGGATTTTCTGCGTACAAACAGTAGGATCTGCAGGTTTACTGTGTCGACAATATTTTATTGAGTTAATAAGTCATGAATACAAAATTGGTCAATGAATTTGGATATCTCTGGATGCAAACAAGTACAAATAAGTTAAAACCTTTGAACAGGGTCTCAGGATCCCACACCTCTGGATGAAAATAAATTTTAAAAAAAAGTAGCAACTAAGTTGTTGCGACATCACATGATGTGGATATATTCTTTTGTTATACTCCATTGACTGAAGAAGACAATTTTGAAATATATAAGGGCTCAACATAGTTTCAGGACAGGCAGATACAAAGCCTAGGACCAATGTGGTATGTAGATCTGTAATTATAGAGTTAAGACAATATAGAACATGCTGCCAGTTACGATAGTTCAGGCCCTCAGTAGAGCTAGAGACTTTTAAAAAAGGCATAATAACACCAATTCAGGAACATGAGGTAAAAAAATGTTTGTTTAGACTTGTATTTTAAGTGAACTTTGTATATTTCATCCTGTATGTAATTGATTGTACGTGTATTTTGTGTTTTTTTGTGAGTACATTTTGTGTTGTCTGTTTTTTTATGGATCCCAGGAAGAGTAGCTGCTGCATTGATGGCAGCTAATGGGGATCCCAATAAATAAAGAATAAAGAATGCGGTGCATAGGTGTCAAGCTCTGGACCGCTGGCTAAATTTGGCCAGCAGTGCAATTATATTTGGCCCAGGGGGGAATGCCAAATGACCACTAGAGCTGGTCTGCCAGTACCATACAGAGCTTGTACCACTAATATGTCAGATCCCTTGGGGTTCTGATCTGTCACTCAGGACAGAACCCACAAACACCATCTCTTCTGCTAACAGTAGTCATAGTGACCTCATGCTGCTACTGGCACTGTGCTCCCAGAATTGGTTAGAAGAAAGACAGAAAACTGAAGCAGGTCCACACTGTAGAGCGTAGGCAGCCAGTCAACGCAGCAGAGGGCAACAAAGCTGGTCCACACCGTTCAGTGCAGACATCCAGTCCACATCAGCCTCGACAGCTTGTGCCACCCGTGTGATTCATCCATGTACAGCAGGCTCTCATGTCCACTGCGTTCCCTCTTCACTCGTGGTAACGTGGTAACGTTCATGTTGTGTGGATGAACTCAAAAAGATTACCTCACATAACTTAATTTATTCATGTTCTAAAAAAAAATCACACTATCTTGTATTTAACAAATATTTTAAACTTTAATACTAGATACATCTGTGTGAAGACACTAACTTGAACTTTATTGTTGATTTCAGGGATTCAGTTGAGTTAAATTTATTTCTCTCCAGGTTTACTTTTTTCAGTGTAAGGATTACACCATTGAAGTGAAATTATATTTCTCACTAGCAGACAGTGCAAAAAGAGAACAGGTAAAAAATATTAATAGCACAAATACTATAAAAATAAAACACTAGAAAAACACAGTTGGAGGCCCATTTTTAAGTGATGGCATCCATGACAACTCTCATTGTACTATAGCAGTGGTTCCCAAAGTAGGGGTCAGGACCCTTTGGGGGGTCGCGAGACATTGATAGGGGGATGTGGAATGTGTCCCAAAATCAAAAACTATGAACAATTCCACATTTTATCTATCACCATAAGAATAAAAGCAAAAAAGGGGTTAAAGATAATATGAAATTATGCAAACATAATTTTTTTTAATCTGTTTTTCACATTTCTTTGTTGAAGTTTGATGCAGTGAGCACAGCAAACAGCACATTAGTCGGTTCATTTTCTACTGACGAGTTAAATTAAGTATCCTGGGGATTTTTCATTGTTTTTTTTGTCTGTTTTTGGATTGGTCCATTAGTGTTGTACCACAGCAGGGGGTCGCCAGTCTCCAACGCTGCCATTTTGGGGGTCACAGGCGGAAAAGTTTGGGAACCCTTGTACTATAGTAAAGGTGGTGGTTGTATGAACAGGGAGGGGGCACACAGTGTTTTTAAGCCTCACAGCTTGGACCTGTTACAATCAAGAGGAGATGAAACAAACGGAAACATGCAGGATTATCTCTAAAAGTATTGTTAACTTATTTTGTTTTCTGCAGTAGGACAATACATTTACGATAATGCGTCTGACTTTTGCAATCTAACTTTAATGAAATAAAGCAAACATAGCAATTAACAAGCTCTACTGTCCATCCTCTTATGAGTGTTTTCATCAAACTGGAGGCTCTAAAGTTTGATTCCTGGAACATTAAGAGGCCTGTTTTCTGTGCTGAGGCTACAAACTAAACCATTATCTCTGACATTTACTCCTGATTGAGATATCGCAGGTGGTGGAGCTACAGGTGCATGTGAGGTGAATTAAAATCACGTCGTGGAGCTGCAGCGGGAACACCACTGACTGTAACATCAGCCCAGGTGAGCAGGACTTCTATGAGAATATTCTGTTAGAGGCAGAAGTAGAATATCATCTCTTACACGTCTGGTGTCAGCAGCTTTAATAACTTCTAGTAGAGGACGTGGTGGATACTTTCTGAAATCAAATGCGATGTCGTTGAAATATCATTTCTATTATTCATATTTAAATAAAGGAAAGAATTCAAACCACATACTCATTCACAACCAAACCAGCCCCTCGAGAAGACTGACAATAACATCGTCCACATCAAATAGGACTTGTCTCATCGTGTATTTGCAGAGTACATAATGTGCAGACACAGTGAGAGACAGCAACCCTGAGGAGAGCTGCTTGAAGAGCCGATATATTCTGCTGTCTAGTTTGCTTTGTTAGCTCATATAAAGGCATCAGGTTTGTTAATTCTGTATCAATCCAGAAAAAAAAAAATCTCACAAGAGCTATCAGAGTATTAAAATGTGTGCAAAAATGTTTCTCCCTCTCAGCTGAAACGTTCCCTCATTAAACATTAAATAAGACTTTATGGTCTCAACCTCTAGATTCTTGTTTTCTGTAATACACAATGATGTTCATTCTATAAATACTGGTTCGATTTTCAGTCACACACATCAGGAAGTGGAGGCAGATTAAGACTGAGTGTCGGGATGTTAATGTTCAAAGAAAGCCATTAAAGCCAACTCTGACACCGCCTTGAACCTTTCATTAATTAAAGAACTTTAAAGTGGAGGTATTCTGTTCATATTCTGTAGAAACCCCTGACCAAGAGGGGGTCATCACAGGAGGATCTGGTTCATGGTTAAAGGGGTGGGCCTAAACCACCAGGGTCTACCCATAGCTCTGGCCCTGTACACTGAAAAAAATAACTCTTTGAATGAACTTTAAAAAATCATGGAAAGTATTTCCATGCATTTGAGTGGCTTCCTTTCAGCATTAAGCCATTTTGGTGGTTCAACTTGATGCACTTATGTGGGTTCAACTTCATTTATTTGGGTTGATTGAACTTATTCACTTGGTCCAACTGAATTTAGTCCAATTTTACAGCTTTCATTTTACCATGAGTGAGGAGGGCAGGCAGTTGGTTTGAGACGCTGCTGTACATGGATATATTACACAGGTGACACAGGCTGTCTTTGCTCTGGTATAGGCTAGCGGTCTACGCTCCATGGCTTGGCCCAGCATAGACTAGATGTCAAAAATATGGATATATAATTTTATTTTCTTCTATACGAGTCTTGATAAAAATTCTTGGCAATGTTTTGCATTAACCTTTAATTTGAACAGGCATTTTAATTTGCCCACTAAAGCTACCCATCATGTACTAAATGTAGAGTTACGATGTATCAATCTTGTGACACCTGTGTGATATACCCTATACAGCAGGGTCTCATGTCCACTGTGTGCCATCCTCACTCATGGTTATAAGGTTTGGTAAAGAATCAAGATCACTACATATACTCATTTTTCCAATCAACCCAAATAAATCAAGCTGAACCTACTCAAGTGCATTAAGTTGGACTACCAAAATGGCTTAAAGCGAAAAGAAGAACATGTAATCGTGTGGAAATATTTTGTATGAACAGGGACACAAGGAATGTGACTTTATTGTGTTACATGAACTCATATAATCTAAGTAAATCCAAAGAGAATAGTGCCCGTTACTGGAAAAAGTAACAATGTTGGTAATGTTATCCCCAATACTGCTATTGTATGAGTCTTGGTCATAGAAATTGAGTATTGAGCTATTGTGTCTACTCTGTGTGCAGTCTATGTACGTTCACCCCAGGGCGGAATATTAGTATATTGTAGTTAAGCTGTACACGGAGCAGAATCCAAGGTCATCTGCGCAAACTGTGCATTGTTCATGATGTAACACAATTTCCCAGGTGTTCCTACCTTTCTATTGTACCTGTTTATTGTCAGGATGGAGTTGTGTAACAACTTGACTTCCAACTCCATTCTCCTTCCAAGTATGTTGTCTCACCTTCTTGTTCCCATAATGCAAATAAAAACACAACTACATATCTCTTCCTGCTCTCAACAAGGCAGATGCTTTTCTCTCACTTCCTCCTGCTCTTATCTGCCCTGCTTGCTGCTCTTTGTCTTGTACTGTCTCTGTCTTAGAGCCAGTCTCTGCATTTATATCTGAAACCTGAAATCATGGAATTGAGCAGCTAGTCTCTCAGCACAATGGATCAAATTTTCCCGATAAGAAGACTGGGCAGAGGAAAGCCCCCCTGCCCTGACGGGGACATTTGCAACACGATCGACTCCTGGGAGAAGTAGAGGGTTGTGTCCGTCAATCCTTTCTGTCGAGGATGTTGAAGACGTCTACACAACTCAACTTGTATGTTCCCTCCCTGTCTAGGAACCATTTATTTAAGTTACCAGTTTTTTGTTTTACGAGATCCATAAGTTTCAACATATTTGACTTTAAAAAGCTGATTGGTGTGATCGTTGTAACTCACTTTGTGCAACATTCTTATTGCTTTTTTTTGTCATGTGCATATTTTCTGTGGGGTGCTTTTGTAGGTGTTTCCCCACACATCCACACAATACATTAAATATGGTAGCACCACTGCATAATACAGATAATAGAGCATTTTGTACAGTCTACTTGTCCAGGTTTACAGTGGACTTAACCCTCCTCCTGTGTTAGCTTTCTGTTACCTTTCCCGGTGTTAGCGGGTCGGTTCCGACCCACGTCTTAAATAAGCTTTAAAATACACTAAAAACAAAAACATTTGATCCAGTTGTTTTTGTTATCTCTTGGTTGCCTTGTAGGGCTTCCTTATCCATGAAAATGTTGGGTTTCATATTTTTGGTGTGGGTCTCAGGGCCTTTTTATTTTTAGCAGTGTACCTCTTGATTTCAATAAAAAGCAGAAAAAATAACCTAAAGAGAATCCTATAAATAAACCAAATGTTGTTATGTTACCTGACTATTATTTAGGGGTATAGAACACATCTCTGAAATGAATTTGCTTTATTTNTGTGTGTGTGTGTGTGTGTGTGTTTGTGTGTGTGTGTGTGTGTGTGTGTGTGTGTGTGTTTGTGTGAGTGTGCATGTTTTTAGATGCATGTGTGGCAAAAAGTAACATTTCTTGAGTGATCTTTGCGGAGGTACTTCTTGCATCGGAAACACAATACATTAGTCTTTCTGTCTCCACTGCTTGGGCAGACCTGACACCTCTTTCTTTTAGAGTCAGGTGGCCTGCATGGGGTTGAGACAGGACTGGCTGAGGAGGATGCTGATGCAGATTCTCTCTGCGGTGTGGATGTACTGGCTGAGCTCTGAAACTCTCTGACAAAAGCTGCAGCTTCTGGGTTTTGGGGCACCCAACATCATTGTTTGTTTGTTTTTTTTTTTTTTTTGCAGCTACATTGGACAAATGAGTGTCCCCTGAAGCTCACATGATTGGGAGAGGAGGTGTCTGTCATTGTGCTGGCTGACAGTGCACTTATGATTTCAATTTTGGCTCTAAATATTGGTTCATAATCTTATTTTTATAACCGGGTCGGTGGCGACCCTAACACAACAGGGCATTTTATAATGTTGAGATTTTTCTTTTCTTTTTTTTTATAATTTTATTGGAATCAGCGTTCCTGACAAAGTCAAGAAGCCTTGATGCAGTAAAAAAAATTTATGTGATTCTTTTATGCATTTAAAAACTAAAACGGGTCGGTGGCGACCCTAACACAAGAGGAGGGTTAAAAGCCTTTAAAAAGCAGAAATCTCCCTTTATAGTGGAATGGAGGGAGCAGATCTGCTCTTAGCTAAGCAGGGGAAACTGATACTGCCCACCCATCTTCTCAGGGACCTCATTTTTATACCAAAGTCTGACTTTTAACTGGAAATAAGGGAATCATAAAGAAAAATAATGAAATTAAATCACTTGAATTTGTTTGTGTCAGGTCTGGGTGTGAGATTTAGTCAAATCAGGGAAGTAAAGACAAAGACAGGCTGTTCTAGGTTTTAGATTCACGTCTTTGTAGATCTCCAGTCTATGAAACAACAATGTTGAAACATTTCTTTATGTGTCGAATTCACACAGCCTCAAACATTTGGCTCCTATACCTGCATTTGAAACTGTGAAAAGGTAGTTTACACTTCTTTAGGTTTGAGAACACCGAAAACTCACTCAAACAAAAAAAGACCGACGAAGGAGGTTGTGTGGTAAGTTTCAATGTAGTGTGCACACGCCATGTTCAGACGCCGCGGGTAGACGTCGTGAGTCGTGTCTACCACTTTCCACTGTCAAACCTCTAAAACTGAGTCATTCAAACTGAAAAGAAGAATATTTGCTGGTAATCTCACATCATAGTGGGAGGAAAGAAAGCCTGGAGCGACACCAGTGGGGGGGCGTTCTTCAGAATACGATGCTCGCGCACTTAACCGCTGCGAGGAACCAGAGCCCCGCTTCGTCTCAATACCCAGAATTCAATGCAGCCTTTCAGAGGAAGCTGAGCATTCTATAGCTCCAATGCTTTTAGCTCCATGTAGCTGCAGGATAATTGCTCCAGTTATGTGCAATTAGCTGAATATGACTTTGCATCTCACTCCTATACCCGCTCATTATCTCTCTTCCATTTCAGGCGGCTAGAACATGATAAACAACGAGCTAGTCAAACGCTCCCACGGCACTGATGGCCCGACCGCCCCATAAGAATAATTTCACTTTTCTGTTGGCATAAAAAATGTCACCGATGATTTCTGGGTCTCTTTCTCTCTCCCTCTCCTCCCTGCCAGTGTGTTGAGGTTGAAAAAGAGCTCTGATATTTTAAGCCTGTTAACCTATGAAGTGATTGATCACCACATTTAAGTCTGTTTCATTTTTAATCACCGCTCCAATGATGTATTTAATGGGCACGAACCTTGATGAAGATGCCTGTTAAATAAGGTGGGAGTCGGGGGAGAGGAGGGGGAAGTCCATAAGCAGCACTTCCTCCCTCCCTCCCCCTCTTCCTCCTCCGCTTCATCATTCCTCAGATATATGGTTTCAGTAAAAAAGAAAGGCTCACTCATGAATATTTTTGTATAACTAATGTATCAGTGACTGTGTGTAATATAAAAGCAGTCAGTCAGATTGATGAATAGAAACAGCCTCCAATAGCTCGCTCCATTTTTCAAGACTTCCTTAAATCCTGCAGAATTTAGATTACCATTTTCCCTCAGCTTTTCATCTTCCTCTCAAATGTTAGCTGCTACTCTTCTTGATGAATAGCTGTCGCTGGAAGATCAGCACAGAACCAGATGATTCTGGAAGACCCCTCAAACCAGGCTGATCCTGACCTCATTTTACAGTCACATGACTCATTCTGAGGCCTAGAATTCAAGCATGAATGGTTGTCATTCATGTTCTCTGGGCCACATTTAGATTTACCATCTTTCTGAGACTCAGCTTAGAAAGTACCACTCCACATGGTCGTCCAGGACAGTTCTACTTTCTGCTTGTAAAAAGCTCCCCTTCAAATTCCTCCAAATTGGGTTTGAACTTTGGACGATGCACTGCTGTTATTATAAGGGACTCCATTGGGGGCCATTGCAGTGTCTTCTTTGTCCTCAGTTGCAGTCACAATGAGTTCCCAATCATGCTCACAAACATTGAACAAGAAGGTGAGTGCATCTGTTATGTCCCAGGATGGAATAGTAGGACCACTTCCTCCTAAATGTCTCACAGAGGGGAGCCTGCTACATTGTGTCCACTCCCTTTCTCATGTATCACACAGAGGAGTCCACTGGCTTGTAACATTTCTTCATGTTGGGGTATCCCAGGCACTGCTTGTGAGGAAAAACAGAGTGTACGGACAACTAGTGAGGCCCGGTTAGCTCAGTCGGTAGAGCATGAGACTCTTAATCTCAGGGTCGTGGGTTCGAGCCCCACATTGGGCGTGATCTTTATGTGTATACGCTGACCTTGCCATGCTAGACTTGATATAGTATGTGCCATCACCAAAAGTCTGCTGTGCCCTCAAACAGAGTTCAAATAAGCACCTCTTAAACCTCCAACTCTGTCCCACAATCACTGTTAGGACTCAGATTAGAAAGAACCACTTTACATAGTTGTCCCACAAAGTTCTACTGTCTGCTTGTCAATTCAAGTCTTTTTTAAAAGACACTTAGGCTGTCTTTTTGATGGCAAAAAGGAGAAAAATACAGCTGGTGTGACACTCACGGCTCAGTCTGTAGAGCATCAAATTCTTCATCTCAGGGTTGTGGGTTCAAGTTTCAAATTTAGGAGTCCACTGGCTTGCAACATTTCTTCATATTGGGGTATTCCAGGCACTGCTTGTGAGCAAATACAGAGTGTACAGACAACAAGTGAGGCCCGGTTAGCTCAGTCGGTAGAGCATGAGACTCTTAATCTCAGGGTCGTGGGTTCGAGCCCCACATTGGGCGTGATCTTTATGTGTATAGGCTGACCTTGCCATATTGGATATCATACCATATGTGTCATCATCAAAGACTGCTGTACCCTTAAACAGAGCCCCAATAAACACTTCATCAGGCTCCAAACATTGTGCCATGCACACAGGTTCAGACTCAACTGATAAGGTACCACTTGTCATTGTTGTCCCACAAGGTTCTACTGTCTACTTGTTAACACAAGTCATTTTCAAAGGTACTAAGGATGACTTTTTGATGTAAAAAAGGGAGAAAATGTAGCTGCTATGAAACTCATTGTTCAATCTCTGGAGCAAAAATCTCCCATCTAAGGGTTGTTGGTTTTAGCCCCAAATTTGGTTTGAAATTTGGACCATATACTGCTGTCATTTTTAGGGACTTCATTGGGCGATACTAAGGCTGTCTTTCTGATGAAAAAAGGGATAAATATACAGCTGATATGACCCTCACTGCTCAGCCTGGGGAGCATGAGACTCTTAATCTCAGGGTTGTGGGTTCATGCCCCACATTGGGTGTGCTCTTTATGTGCATACGCTAGCTTGCCATATCAGACAGGATACAGTATGTCCAATCACCAAAGTCTGCTGTGCCCTCAAACAGAGTCCCAAATTAGCTGATATGACACTCACTGCTCAGCCTGGAGGGCATCAAACTCTTAATCTCAGGGTTGAGGGTTCAAGCTCCAAATTGGGTTTTAACTTTTGCCCATACTTTTGCCATTACCACTGTCTTCTTTGTTCTCATTTGCAGTCACAAAAAGTTCCCAATCATGCTCACAAACACCAAACAAGAGGGTAAGTGCATCAGATATGACCGAGGATAGGATGGAATTGGTTCACGCCCTTCCTCTTGTATGACACAGAGGAGTCCGCTGGCTTGTAACATTTCTTCATGTTGGGGTATTCCAGGCTCTGCCTGTGAGGAAAAACATAGTGAACTGATAACAAGTGAGGCCCGGTTAGCTCAGTCGGTAGAGCATGAGACTCTTAATCTCAGGGTCGTGGGTTCGAGCCCCACATTGGGCGTGATCTTTATGTGTGCATGCTTGCCTTGTCACAAAAGACTCAATATACTTTGTGCCATTGCCAAGGTCTCCTGTGCCACCAATCAATGACTATGTTTACATGCACACCATATTCTTGTATTAATCGGAATAATGACGATATTTGGATTGTGCAGGAGTCATGTAAACACCTTATTCCAATTGTTGTAACCTGAATAAGCTCATTTTCAGATTATTAAAAATCCGAGTAACACCCCTTTATATACCTTTATTAAACTGAATATTGGGTCATGTAAATGCATTAATTGGAATATGCTCCAGAGTAAACTGCGTTAAAAGATGTTTTCTTTCTGCGCATGTTCAAAACGGCGAGAAGGCAAAAGTCTCTACACTGTCTACACTACTAAGTCTTTATGTGTGCATGCTTGCCTTGCCGTCGTAGACATCATACGTGTGCCATCACCAAAGTCTGCTGTACCCTCAAACTGGTGTCCCAATAAGCACCTCTTAAACCTCCAACTCTGTCCCACAAACACTGTTAAGACTCAGATTAGAAAGAACCACTTCACATAGTTGTCCCACAAATTTCTACTGTCTGCTTGTCAATTCAAGTCTTTTTCAAAGATACTTAGGCTGTATTTTTGATAGCAAAAAGGAGAAAAATACAGCTGGTATGACCCTCACTGCTCAGTCTGTAGAGCATCAGGCATCAAGTTTCAAATTGCGTTTGAACTTTTGATCACACACTGCTGTTACTATGAGGGACTTCATTGGGGGCCATTGCCATTGTCTTCTTGTCCTCAGTTGCAGTCACAATGAGTTCCCAATCATGTTTATAAGCATTGAACACGTTGGTGATTGCATCTGTTATGACCCAGGATATGATGGGACAACTTCCTCTTTAATGTCTCACAGAAACACAGAGAATCATTTCCTAATGTTTGAGAATGCCAAGCACTGCTTGGGATAAAAATGGGTCTAAAGACCATGTGGAAGAGGCCCGGTTAGCTCAGTCGGTAGAGCATGAGACTCTTAATCTCAGGGTCGTGGGTTCGAGCCCCACATTGGGTGTGATCTTTATGTGTGTATGCTTGCCTTGTCATACTAGACATCATACAATATGTGCCTGCACCAAATTCTGCTGTCTCCTCAAACACAGTCCCACTCAGCACCTCATCAGCCTCCAAGCTTTGTCCAATGCACACTGGTTCAGACTCAGCTGAGAAGGTACCACTTGACATAGTTGTCCAACACGGTTCTACTTTCTGCTTGTCAACACAAGTCATTTTCAAAGATACTTAGAATGTCTTTTTGATAGAGATAAAAGTTAAAAAATATAGCTGCTATGGCACTCACTGCTCAGCCTGGAGAGCATCAAACCCTTGATCTCAGGGTTGTGGGTTCAAGCTCCCAATTGGGTCTTCATTGGGGGCCTTTGCTACTGTCTTCTTTGTCCTCAGTTTTTCAGTCCTGTTGAGTTCCCAGTCATGCTCACAAACACCAAACAAGAGGGTGAGTGCATCAGATATGACCCAGGATAGGGTGGAATAGGACCACTCCCTTTCTCATGTATCAAATTGAGGAGTCCACTGGCTTGAAACATTTCTTCATGTTGGGGTATCCCAGGCACTGCTTGTGAGGAAAAACAGAGTGTACTGACAACAAGTGAGGCCCGGTTAGCTCAGTCGGTAGAGCATGAGACTCTTAATCTCAGGGTCGTGGGTTCGAGCCCCACATTGGGCGTGAACTTTATGTGTGTATGTTTGCCTTGCCACAAAAGACTCAATATACTTTGTGCCATTGCCAAGGTCTCCTGTGCCACCAATCAATGACTATGTTTACATGCACACCATATTCTTGTATTAATCGGAATAATGACGATATTCGGATTGCGTAGGAGTCATGTAAATACCTTATTCCAATTGTCGTAACCCGAATAAGCTCATTTTCAGATTATTAAAAATCCGAGTAACACCCCTAGCATATGCCTGTATTAACCCGAATATTGGGTCATGTAAATGCATTAATTGGAATATGCTCCAGAGTAAACTGCGTTAAATCCACCTGAGCATTTTCAAAGTCTCTCATTCTGTTATTCTCAACTGATCCGGTGGCTATACCAAATCATCAGAGACTTTGTCTTTATCAAAAACGACTAGACAAGAAAAGGAAGGTACAATTTACATACAAATAAACAAACACACTTATGATGTAGGTCGGGAAAAAAATGAGCTTCCCCTTCTTGAACGACCAGCAGCTGCCACTGATGCTAATATTTCACAGAATAGCGCATGAACAAGAATCTCCAACCAGTTGGTGCTCATGTCAATACAATGCTTTAAAAAAAATGCTTCTAGATGACGTCTTGTCATGACGCTACAACTACTACTGCTACGGTTTATTCAGAATATGCTGATTAACATGTAAACAGGAATATTCCGTTCGCTCAGCACTCTGTGGAGCATGTAAACACCTTATTCGGAATATTTCCTTAATCAGAAATGGACCGTAATCCGAATATGGTGTGCATGTAAACATAGTCAGTGTTCCAATTAGCACCTCATCAGGGACTGACCTTTGTCCAATGCACACTGGTGAGGACTCAGCTTAGAAAGAACCACCCTGCATGGTCATTGCAAACAGTTCTACTTTCTGCTGGTCAACATTTCCCCTCTTTAAGGGTACTTAGCCTGTTTTTCTTTGATGAAAAAAAGGAGATAAAAGAGCTGCTATGACCCTCTTTGCTCAGTCTGAGAGGGAAAAAAACTCTCCATCTCACGGTTGTTGGTTGAGCTCCAATTTGGGCTGAAATTTTGACCATGCACTGCTGTTATGGTGATGGAGTCCATAGGGGCCATTACCAATGTCTTTTTTGTCCTAAGTTACGGTCCCAATGAGTACTGAGTCATGATCTGTCAGTTCGCGGTTCTTTACGTACTGGATATACTGGACGTACTTACCTTCAGTACATTCAGTACAAATCACTGACAGGGAGCTCCAATTCAGTGACTGAGCTGTGTGACTCTATCTCTGTCATTTTGCGATTCGTTCACGTACCCGATGTATGTACACTCAGTACATTCAGTGCAAATCACTGACACAGAGCTCCAATTCAGTTTGCGATTTGTTCATGTACCTCTGACAGAGGGGAGCCTACTACCGTGGAACTTTTTCAATGTTGGAGTATGGGAAGTAGTGCCTGCGATGAGAATAGAGTGCTGTGGCCTGGTTAGCTCAGTCGGTAGAGCATGAGACTCTTAATCTCAGGGTCGTGGGTTCGAGCCCCACATTGGGCGTGTTCTTTATGTGTTGATGTGTCTTGATGTAGTAGACATCATACAATGTGTGCCATCACCAAAGTCTGCTGTACCCTCAAACAGGTGTCCCAATAAGCACCTCTTAAGCCTCCCACTCTGTCCCACAAACATTGTTAGGACTCAGATTAGAAAGAACCACTTGACATAGTTGTCCCACAAAGTTCTACTGTCTGCTTGTCAATTCAAGTCTTTTTCAAAGATCCTTAGGCTGTCTTTTTAATAGCAAAAAGGAGAAAAATACAGCTGGTATGACCCTCACTGCTCAGTCTGTAGAGCATCAAATTCTTCATCTCAGGGTTTTGACCATGCAGAGCTGTTATTATAAGGTACTTCATTGGGGGCCATTACCATTGTCTTCTTGTCCTCAGTTGCAGTCACAATGAGTTCTCAATCATGTTTATAAACATGGTGCAACATTGGTGAGTGTACAAGTTATGACCCAGGATAGAATAGTAGGACCACTTCCTCTTTAATGTCTTCCAAAGGGGAGCCCACTACCATGGAACCTTTCTCAATGATGGAGAATGACATTCACTGCTTGGGATGAAAATATAGGGTAGACTCAAGCACTTGTGGCCCGGTTAGCTCAGTCGGTAGAGCATGAGACTCTTAATCTCAGGGTCGTGGGTTCGAGCCCCACATTGGGCGAGAACATTATGTGTATATGTTTGCCTTGCCATCATAGACATAACACAGTGTGTGCCATTGCAAAGGTCTGCTGTGGCCTCAGTCAGAGTCCTAATTAGCACCTCATCAGGCTCCAAGCTTTGTCCCGTGCACACTGGTTATGACTCAGTACCACTCCACATAGCTTTTCCTAAACAAGGATCACAATTCCATAGTAATTTGTTTTCATTTAGACATTTTGATGATTTTACCAGTAAATTATGCCAAGTAAAATCCATTTCATATTTGGGTAGCAATTTATCAAACTTGTACCAAGTACAATTAACATCAAACAAAAATGTTGACATCTTCGTCTTCTTTTGATCTTTTTTTTTTTTTTTTTTTCGTTTTAAGGTGCACTCTGTAGAAACTGACACCATTCAACCGTCAGCTCATTTCACTTGAACCTACAGCAGCTGGAGACGGTCTCCATCACACCAGAGGCTGGATAAGACTAACAGATCCCTGACATTTCAATCAACAGCTGAGATATGAATGAGGTATTGTGTGTTATTTTAACACCTGGAAGCTGCATATTGTCCTTTAAGCATCAAGGAACAAGAGAGCTTGAAGATATATCCAGTCATTTTGTTTCCACAGTGTTGGACAGGAGCCATCGGGCACTCAGCAGCAGGTATGCAGATAAGATGAGTCTGTTCCTCGCTTCTTTTTCATGTCTGCGAGTGTGTGGGCCTGAGATGTGGACGTGTTTGGGAGTCAGACGAGCAGCAAAGACTTGGATGGAGATCTGCTGGCAGACTGACTCCAGAGTATGATTCAAATGAACTCCAAATGAAACGATACAGAGGGAGAGCTGGAGAAGAAAGGAAATCAAATGAGGAGAGTCAAAGTTTGAGGAAGAGCGAGTGAAGTTTGAGAGACAGAAGAAGAAGCTGAGGCAGAAGAAAGGAGTGGAGGAGCGAGTGTTTGGCAGACAGAGAGAGAGAGAGGGGGGAGTCAGCTGGCAGCCCTCAGAGCGGGACCCCAGTGATTTATCCCACAGTCCTGCATTAGTCAGATGGATGTTGCAGTGTGCAGATTAAGATTAGGATACATTCATCAATGCAGCAGTGGACACAAATGCATTACAGCCGAGAAGTAAACAAGGCAGCGGCCGCCGAGGGAATCAATGTGCATAATTAAAAGGATAATATGGAAGCACCATCCGTCACTCGGCCATACAAGCGTCCACTTTGAGCTGCAAATCACCGCGCTGGATGGTCAGGAGTGTGGACTAAAACACAAACAGACAGCTCCGCAGACACGATAAACGACATATGGAGGCAGAAAATGTATCAGAGGGGTCTGCTTACAGAAACACAGGCAGATTGGCCCTAAAAGGTTCCCTGATGAAAACAGACCTCACTAAGCAGACATGGGAGATGGTTTTAACATCATCCTGTAAATATCAATCTTAAATAAAGTCTTTATGAGCCAGGACATTTTTTCCCCTTTGCAGAAGAAAGGCTTTTGTCCAAGCAGATTTAGATCGCGCATTTATTGATTTAGTGATCACTTTATGTTATGTGCGATCTATAGCTGAGGAAAAACAAAGCAGCCTCAGGGGACAGATGTGATCAAATCATAGAGTGTGCACTGTTCATAACTCCCTTACATATATACGTACGATGAAAAGCTTTTTCTTTCTTCACATTTTACATCTCTAGACTTAATCACGACATAGTTACTCTGATTTATAAAGCATAATAAAAACAGCCAGTTATCCCTGAGTTGACCCTTGAACACCTCAAGATGCCTGCCAGGACTTTTTGCTTTTTGTTTTTTTAACACCGTCAAAAAGTGTCATGGGAGTAAGGCCCAGTTTTTCCAGAATACTTGGAACTTTCAATATTTGGGAGTTATGTTCAATTTGGACCATGTTATTTGAGAGTTAAATAGTTTAAATTGAAGAAAAACACCCAATTAAAGTTGGAATTTAGAGGTTTAGAGAAGCAAAACCACTTAAATCCAACACAGCATACACAAAAATAAATAAGTAAATAAATAAATAAATGAAATAACGGGGTAGGCTTAATATTTGAACATTGAAAAACATTACTACCATATCACTTGTTAGTCTTTTTCTCTCATTTGTTGTTGCAGAACCTCCAGCATCCCCACAGCCTCTCCCTCTCTAAGCACACAAGCCTCTTGAGAATGGCTGCTCCTCATCATGCATCAAAACTGAAACTGAAAGTAGATGAAAATGATATATAGCTGCTCTCACACACACACACACTGCACATTACAAACAAGGTTTGATACATTGTTTTAAAAAGGTCAGCAACAATAAAAGCCTAATATTTGGCTGGACACAGGACAAAGAAGACTTGGTAGACTGTTCTAGAACAGCTTTAAAAATGTGTGCCTTGTAATGCCCTTCAATTCCTTGAGTGTCCACTTGTGGCTGGATTTTGAAGTACCAGATTCTGCAAACATGTCAATACAAAAAAAGCCATTTTCACAGCAGAAATAAACATGTTTACAGTTTGGGGAGGAAAAAACACTCACTGCCAAAGGCTGACATGTCTCATGGCACACTTCCACTCATACAGAACAAACAGAGTCCATTAGTCCAGCCTTTGAGGATTACAACAAATTGTCAACAGTGAAACAAGCACATACTGCACAAATAAGACTTGGTACACTGGTTTAAAAAAGTCACCATACTGTACAAGCAGCAATCTCCTCATGCAATCACGCATATGAAGTAAAAACTAGACAGAGAGAGCTTTATTCATCCTGAAATTCATCCCATCTAACGTTACCTTTTCTCACATGAAGTTGCTCCTTCAGAGGCTCCTTGAGTCTCAAACTCAAAACACTTATTTCTAAGTGAATGTCATTTACAAATGATTTATTCAATCCAAAGACTGGGAAAAAAATGAAATCATCAGATTCTCAAATTTCTGATGGTTCCTGAATGTCTCACAAGTGAGGTTAGCACTCACTTCTCTGTCTCATTATTGTCAGAACAGTATCATGCCTTTACAATGTAGAGCGTAAACTGTGTAAAAAATAGATAGATGAGTAAATAAGTAAATAAATAATTGAGCCAGAACTGTAAGAGGGTAAGAAGAGCCCACAAGAGGAGGATAGTAAAGTGAAAAGATAGGAACGATAATAAGAATAAGAAGACAACATCACATAATAGCAAGACGGTAAAAATGTGTTTGTTACTATGTTTGGTACCTGAAATGAAAAATACTTTACTCATCCCAGAAGGGAAATTTCAATATTGTAGTTGTAGCTTCTTTTCAACAAAGATAATACAATCTTAATATTACTCCTAAATGTAAAGATGACACCAGTTATGTCATTCAGACATAAGAATCAATTCTTTAAGGAAGTAGTGAAAAGACAAGAATTCACTTGAAGTTCTGCATACATGACCTTTCAGCGAAGCTTGAGACAAACATTGTTTGAATATACTCCAGGTTTAGTCAATCAGCTCATTGTTGGGGTCCAAACTTTAATCAAGAACCCTCTTGGAGTCCTCTACTCCAAACCTCCTCATCCAGACTTGATCACACAACTTTAAGACCAAAACCCCATCCACTTGTTCTGGTGAAAAGTTCCAGGTTTGATGCAAATCTCTCTGCTGATAAAAACTGATGATTACTGAGGGTCTGAAAAATCGGAGTGTGAGATTTTTATTTGAACCTTGAACCATTCATTTGACTCCATCTATTTCCACCCATCCCACAGACCCTGCTTTTATCCTCGGGAGTCCTCCATGACATTTGAGAGCACTGGAACTTACTGGTGCTTCACTTCAGGGAGGGTTAATAAAGTTTACAATGAAGAGATGGAGAAACTTTTCTATATCAGAGAGAAGGGAAGTCACTCAGTGATTACTTTTACCTGCTGGGGTTTTAAAATTCAGGTAATCATAGAGGTTTGATAGGTCACTGTTTAAACTTTAGTCCCCTTTTCACATTTTAAACACAGATATAAAGTAAAAATCTTGGATGTTCAGACTAAATGTGCAGATTTCCAAACGTCCGCGTACATATTCAGATGTAGAAATCCCTGAATCTGTCTGTAAACTGTTCAAACGTGTTAATTTAAGATAATGCAATTTTAATTTAAAGGCTTTGAACAGTTTCTATCAAAGAAAAAAAGACCAAAAATAGAGATATAATATTCAAAGAGCAGCTTACAGTTTGCCTGTGCAGGTAGAATCTCTGTGTTCATTCACATTAAGAAAAAAAAAAAAAAAACCTGTTAATTAAAATCTCTTCATGCAGCGGTGAAGATGAAATGTGAGAATTTCTGAGGGCATTTCTTATCAAAGAAGGAGTGAAGCTCACAGTAACAGAAAGAGAGAGAGAGGTAGAGAGACCTCTCTGCCCACTCGGCTGAACTCTGCGGTCACACAAAGTGAGCGCTACCCACCAGGCGAATTGTGGTGACCTTTACTCTCCTTTCTCTCCTTCTCTCTCTCTCTCTCTTTGGAGCGAGGTGTGGTTTGATGCATCCATTTAAAAAACAAAAAGAAAGAAAAAAACACTCTGTCTCCTCTCATCTCTCGCTCTCCTCTTCCATATGGCCCCGTGTAACCTCATCCGTCCTGCTGCTGGATGCTCCTGTAGCTCATGAATATCCAACATGTGAGCAGATCGCAGATAATGAATGTGTACGGCTACTTTAGCGGATCGAAAACAGCGGCGGGAAAATAAGGAGTGGTGTAGTCATTAAAGAAAAACATGATTCAGTGTGTCACGCTGACACACTTCATGGTTTCAGTCAGCAAAACCAGCGAGAAACTGAATTTAGAATCTTTCTCATCCTCTTTTTCTTCATCTCCAATTCAGTCCACACACGCACACACACACACACACACACACACACACACACACATCCAGGTGATAGGCCCTGGTTGGAGCACCTGAGGCTGTGCCTACAGGCTCTGGATTCAAACTCTCCTGGACTGGCAGCTCTCAGGATGTCTTTCCTTGTGCTGCTTTACACAAATCTCACTGCTCACTGTTTTCTGTTCTGCTGTCAGTTTACTGTGTTCTCATAAAGTCACACAGTGAGTTTCCATGTCCAGTTCTCAACATGTCCTCCAAACTACACTGGTAAAAATGTTCTGGTAGATTTACTTAAGAAATTAGGCAACTTTTTGCATAATTTCTCTGTGTTGCAGAAGCAAGATTGCTTCTTGTCTAAACCACTTTTTTTTTTTTTTTTTTTTTAAGAAAAATAAAATGCAAGTAAAGTGAACTCAATTTTGTCAAGTGGATTAAGCAAAACTAAACTTTGTATGAATCACTCCATTTTTTTCAATGTAGTAAATGAACTTTGAACAGTTTGATTCTATAACTTGCATAAAGCATAAGGGGTTGCTGGTCTACACTGTTGCACTGCGCCCATCTGGGCTGTGTGGTGTAGATGGCAGATCTACTCCATGTAGTGTAGGCAGCGAGTCCACACCGGAATGAATGACCGGCATAAACAATTTGTGCCACCCGTGTGATTCATCCATGTACAGCAGGCTCTCATGTCCACTGTGTGCCCTCCTCACTCATGATAACAAGGTATGATGAGGCATTAAGTTCAGTTTCTGGTACCAGAAATACCACACAACACAGTAAAGAGAACAAGATCATCTCTTGTTGTGTTGATGAAATCAAAAAGATTGCCTCACATTACTTAAACTATTCATGTGCCAAAAAAAAAAAAAAATAATAATAATAATCACACTGTCTTGTATTTTGAACAAATACTTTTGACTTCAATACTAGATATATTTGTATGAAGACACTAACTTGAGCTTTTACTGTTGATTTCAGGGAATCAATTAAGTTAAATTTACTTCTCCCCAGATTTTTTTTTTTTCAGTGTATAATACCAAGGCAAATTCAAAGAACAGACCATGACTATGCTTATTGAGCACCCACTGACTCCATACAATCCTGCTAAGCTGATTGTGCTGACATCAGCTGCTCAAACAGGTTAAGATATTAAAACAGGGTGTGTTAAAAGGATGTATTCACACGTTACTCATTTGCTTTGCTCCAATTTCAGGAGGTGAAATTATACAATTGTTGCACTTGGTTTGTCAGTGTTCACACAGCAACACAGGTTCTCAACCACTTTTTATGGAGAAGAACAACAGCCATGGAGCATCAGCAGTGTTACAGCGTTCATCTGGCTAATGTGCCAGTGTTCTCCCACCTCCCACTCTTTTTGTACTGCTTTTAACTTATGATCACTCTGTAATGCATTCCATCGCTACCTTTGAACCTTGCTCTTAACATGCACTTTTCAAATGTACTGTTTCGTTTTTTAGTTGCTATAACTCTCTTTCATTTTTTTTTTTGTATTGTACTATTGATTTTACCCTTCTCTTTTATCATTTACCATGTAAACCGCTTCTTGACCAGAGTACTTGGAAAGCGCTCTATAAATAAAGTGTATAATTATAATTATAATCACTATTATTATTATTATGAGCAGAGCCAGTTCACTGTTACAACTTCCCTGAACAAGCCAGTTGTTAATACACCCACAGAAAATCTCCACATTTCAAACTAACCCCTAGACCAGGGATCAGCAACTGTACTTATCAGCGGGTCAGAAATCTTCCAGAGTCACCTTAGGGGGTGGACCTTGAAATAAAATTAAAGAAAAATCAAATTTTGGCATAACATGATTATTTTATATTAATTATTTGTAATTTTTCCATGTCATAACAAAACTTGAGGCATTTTTAGCTTTCATAAGTCAGGCTCCCTTCACCTGTACCACGGTCAACCAATTTTGGACCTCACAGGCCTGATTGGATGGTTTGGTGGGTTGCCAGTTGATAATCACTGCCCTAGACTTTCAGGCAAAACTGAGCAGTCCCAAGGTCAAGTCATCAAGTCCGGTCTTAAGAATTGAAATTTTGGAGTTTAGTTCAAGCCTGCTCCAAGTGACAGGAAAACTCTTAAAAAACAGTAATTACTAAAGAGAGCTCTTCCTGACCAGACCCAGACTGTGTGTGTGTATGTGTGTGAGCCTAGACAGTGTTTGGACTGGCTGTCTAAACCTGGACTGTGTGTGTGAGCCTAGACTGACTATGATAACTGGACTGACTTTGTGTCTGGACCATTTCAGGTTTTCTACCATATCAGAAGTTCCTGCAGTCAGGTAACATTTATCCTATTTCTTAACAACCCACCTATATGGTCTAAGTGTTTGAGTCATTTTTTTTTCTTACCCTGTTTCGTTATTATTAACACCATCAGCCCTCTAGAAGGCCAACTCCTGCACTTCACTGACACCTCAGAGTCCTTCTCAGATGGCAGGAGTCAGTCTTCTCAATGGTTCTTTTTCAACATTCAACATATTGCTCTGCTCTTGTTACACTTTCAGTTTATCTTATAAAAACAAACTCACAAACCACTCTGGCAATAAGGGCTATTAAAGTACATATACCATTAAAAACACTTCAACTATTTCAAAATGAATACATTTCTGTGGCTTCACAGAAATTCAAAAGATTAATAGTCAAAGATCAATTCAGAGTCCTCCTCTCCATCTCCAGATACACACAGTTGAAGCTGGAGTCTGAGTCTTTCTCTTTAGTAATTAGTTGAGTTTAGTTAGTTAATTGGTGTTTGTCTCTTGTCCGTTGCCCATAAATGGTTGAAAACATGAGGCAGTGCAGAAGTGCTAAAGTCTGCAGTTCCTGGAGTGTCCACTTGTGGCCGACTCTGGAAGAGCCAGATACTGCAAACACACCAAGTCAATAAAAGCAGAAATAAACATGTTTACAGCCTGTAACAAAAAAAAGCATTCCATCCTAAGAGCTGTTTCTACCAACACACACTTTGCATCAGCGTTTTTTTTTTTTTTTTTTTTTTTTTTTTTTTTTTTTTTTTTTTTTTTGTATATTTCTTAGCAGGTTAGAAGACATTAAAACCCCAAATTCACCAATTGAAAGCATGACTCAGGTAATTGATAGGTGGGCACCCCAAAGCCTGCCTTATTTGCAGTGGGGCTCCAGCTCATGATTGATTTTAAAATCCAATTTCAAAAACAGGCAGATGACACCACAGAGACTAAGTCCATGTTTTATACAGTCTATGGTTACCAGAAACATAACCCTGACCATACACTGAGAAAAAAATAAATCTAGGGAGAAGTAAAATTTAACTTAATTGAATCTGTTTAGATAGATATATAGATAGATAGATATATAGATAGATAGATAGATAGATAGATAGATAGATAGATAGATAGATTGTGCTTTTATTGATTCCTTTAGGTGTGTCCATCAGGTAAAATGACACCTTCAATAACATCTACAACACTGTACACATGCACAATAGGTGATCAGAAATGTCAACACCATTAAAAATATAAGAAAATATATAAAAAGAAATAAAGATAAACATAAATAGAGCTGTAAGATGTATTCAAGTATGAGTTCATCCAGACAGCAAGAGACACTGTCTTGTTGTCTTAACTAGGTCATTTGGTATTTCAAAACACAATACCTTGTTATCATGAGTGAGGAGGGCACACAGTGGACATGAGAACCTGCTGTACATGGATGAATCACACAGGTGGCACAAGCTGTCTGTGCTGGCTGTAATTGCTCGTGTGGACTAACTGCCTACACTACATGGAGTAGACCTGCTGTCTGCTACATGGTGTCGATGGGCAATGCAACATAAATAAATTATGCAAAAAGTTGCCTTAACTTTTGAAGTAGATCTACCAGAATTTTTTTTTTTTTTTCAAAATCAGTGTAGTGCTGCTTTAGTTTTAAAGGGTGTGGGACAGAGTTTCAAACACTTCTCCTTTGGAAGTTTTGTGTCACTCGATGGAGGATCACCTTAGTTTTTGCTCTCTTATATTCATGTGAGCTCAGGAAGTAAACAAAAACAAATGTGGGTCACATTGTCTCTTTAAACAGAAAAGTTAAAGTGAGGCATTGTTGAATTTACTGATAAAATCCTTCATGAAGTATTTACACCAGTTTTGTTGTGGTGTCTGACTCTGGATCTGATTTGAAAGCTTAAGACATCTCTTTGAATGTGCTTTTTTTTTTGGATGTCGAGTTGAGAAAAACTTAAACGCTTCAGCTTCTTTCTGTCGTGGAGTGGTGTTTAAAAACATCTCATGTAAGCGAAAGTCTTCAGACTCATTCGGAACCTCTGCCGGGGTCTAGACGCTTTAGTGTTTGTGTTTTCTCTCCGCTTTGTTGACCTTGTTCTTGTTGCTGTACGTCTGGTTCTCTGTAAGAACGCTGGAGAGGATGAAAACAGACACTTGTGCTCGTTCTCTTCCAATAAAGCAGATCCAGATTCAGCAGAATAGCAATAAAAGCATATGGATTAACTGCAGTCAGAGAGAAAGCTCCATAACAGAGAGAGGATGGATTAACTGGTGGATATCTGAATTCTAATAAAAGCCATAAAACAGCACTACTGGCTTCATATATCAGCGGGCTAATGTTGTGCCCAGCCGTGTGTTTGCACTGAGAAATATCCGCCTCATAACTCGATCATTGTGCAGAATTCATTTCTCTGTGGCGGCTAACGATTGTCGATGAGGATTACACTGAGTGAAATGAAGAGCATTATGGGTTGTTTTGGCTGTGGAGGGAGGGATTGGTCGTTGAATGGTGGGGGCCATGTTGACACAGTTAGAGGAACATAGATTTCAGACTGCAGCCATTCATTTGCTGTTATCCTGCAGAGAGCTGTAATGAATGAGGGGAGAGCAGGGAAAATGGCTCGCCCGTGTAATTTGTTTCTCGGAGCGGCTGAGGGTCAGCACAAATTTGGATCTACCGCTCCTCCTCTGAGCTTTCTCCCAGATTCTACATTTTATGCTAATTTCCCACCATTCTATCTCAATCAACCACTGTTTTTATCTTTTTCTCAACAACAACCGCCGTGGGGCTGGAGGGAATTCGATGTCAGTCACTCTGGCCTCATCTGAAACATGCCAAACATTGCTGAATGTGAAACTAACTTTGTTGAGACGTTGTTATTCTTAGATAGTTCCCTGTGACAGACAGGGAGGCTTCTGGCATTTCTTCAGGCTCAATAAACAGATTTCCTGCATGTTCAATTAATCTGTAAAACTCACCTCTCATCAAAAACAAGGAGAAAAGGCAGTTCAACGAAAGCGAATGAAGCTTTAGAAATTCTAGATGTACAGGTTCATCTGAATAAATGAGAATATTTGAACATATTATTTTATTCCAGTAGTTCAGTTCTGCAGGACCTATAATTCTGTTTCTCATACAATTGGGCTAATTTGAAAAAAAAAAAAAAAATGGATTTTGTCGACACCTTTAAAGGTTTCCTGAAACTTTAGATAGTTACTCAGTCTGGTTCAGTCAGCGACACAAACATTGTGAAGACTATAGACTAACGTGTTCAGAAGATGCACATTAACTCTCTCCACAAGGAAGGTACACTGCTAAAAAATTTCTGGTACTTCAGGAAATTAAGGCAACACTTTGCATAATTTATATATGTTTCTGAAGCAAGATTGATTTTGTCCTCACCATTTTTCATTTTTTACATGAAAAATACAATCCAGGTAAAGTGAACTTAATTTTGTCAAGTCAATAAAGGAAACTTAATTATACAGCAGGTTTACTCCATGTAGTGTAGGCAGCAGGTCCACACTGTGGTGCGTAGGCAGCCAATCAACACCGGGGAGCACAGAAAGCTGGTTCACAGTGTTTAGTGTAGGCAGCCAGTCCACAGTGGCATGAACAACCAGCATTGACAGCTTTTGTTACCCGTGTGATTGATCCATGTACAGCAGGCTCTCATGTTCACTGTGTGCCCTCCTCACTCATGGTAACAAGGTATGGTACAGAATTCAATTCAGCTCAGAAATATCAAAATGAAACAGTAAAGATAACAAGAGTGTGTGCAGTTGTTTGGATGAACTAAAAAAGATTGCCTCTCATTACTTAAAATTATTCAGGTTCTTAAAGAAATTCACACTGTCTTGTATTCTGAACAAATATTTTTGACTTCAACACTAGATATATTTGTGTGAAGACACTAACTTGATTTGTTTTATTTTATTATTATGATTATTTTTGTTCCAGGGATTCAATTAAGTTAAATTTACTTCTCCCCAGATTTATTTTACTCAGCGTAAGACTCAAAGGGTTACTGCTAGAAAAGCTGGCTGTTCACAGAGTGAACACAACAACAGTTTTAAGATGAAATGCAAAGGTGTTGTTGCTATGAGCGCTTGTGAAACCTTGTGTAAACAGAGCAAAACCCATCTGAGAACTTTAAAAGGAGTGGACTGAGTCTGGAGTCAGAGCATCAGAGCCTCCGCACACAGACAGGTCAAAGAGTTGAACTACAGCTGTTTCATTCCTCCAGTCAAACCAGTCCTGAACCAGAGACCAGAGGAGAGTCTGACCTGGACTAAGGAGGAAACAAACTGGACTGTAGCTCAGTGGACTAAAGTTTCAGATGAAAGTTCATGACATCAGTGAATGAAGGACTAAAGAGTCTGGAGGAAGAGTGAAGCTCAGAGTTTAAGCTGTTTGAAGTCCAGAGGAAAGTTTCCAGGATTTGACTTCTTTCCACAGCACCAAAGAACCAAAACCTGGATAAATGACCAGGATGTTACTGTGCTTGGACCTGAAGTCCAGAACAGAGAATCTATATTATGAATAGGAAGATGAGATACACCAGACCCACTAACAGGCTGACCTCCTCCATCAGGCACCACATCTATTCACTTATTCAACCCAACTCCTGAAATAAGCCGCTGACTTAGAGGCTGAGTAAAGCTGCTCTTTGCTCTTAAATCAGCACCAATGCTCAGAATGACCTCCTGAGGCAGAGGGAGATCAGCAGCTTCTGTTCTGTGTGAGGAGGACAAATAGAGGAAAAGAATTAAGACCTCATTTATCTCTCTTTATTTTCTCTGACAACACAGTCGTCGACTTATCCCGTCCTTCTTCCTTCTTCCTTTTGTCTTCCTCTTTTTATCCTCCCCCGATCTGTGCAGCTCTCTTAAAAAGTCACACGAGCGTACATGCACACTTTTCCTCCAAGCAATGTCAAGTCATCCTTAATTATGTTCGCTTCGAAGGTGCCATGAGAGAGAGCATGAAGGAGAACGGGCGTGTGTGTGTGTGTGTGTGTGTGTGTGTGTGTGTGTGTGTGTGTGTGTGTGTGTTGGGACTTGAAACGTGTTTTGCTCTCTCTCTGACGTGATGTGATGAAGAACAGGAGTTACATTTCACCTCAAACTGAATGTTTCTCTTTGCAGACACTGATTCTACATTAAGCTTTATGCACCTGTGCATGTGTATGTGTGTGTGTGTGTGTGTGTGTGTGTGTGTGTGTGTGCGCATGTATGTGTATGTAAAGTAAATCCACACCTTTAAAATTTTGAGCATGAAATCACAGTAAATTACTGGCTAAGTTTTGCATGACTTTCACAGTCATTTTTACAGTTATTTTCTGCTAAATAGTCCACAGTAATTCCTTGTAACTTCACAGCTGTAATGTTACAGGAATTCTTCATGAAATAACTTTAAACTGTAGTTTTACAACTGCAAGTGATATTACAGTGATTTCTGGTTCACTTACACTTTTATATTGTAGTTTTACACCTGTCATGAGTCACCATGAGTGAGGAGGGCAGGCAGTGGACATGAGAGCCTGCTGTACATGGGTGTATCACACGGGTGATACTAACTGTCTTTGCCAAGGCTGTCCATCAATCACTGTAGAACACTCAGTTCACACCACGTGGCATAAACAGTAGGTCTCCAGTGTGATTCATCCAAGTGTAGCAGGCTCTCATGTCCACTGTGTCCCCTCCTCACTTATGATTACAATACATATCGGTATTTTCCTCTAAAATGTATGCCTCATTTATTTCTTTTCAGGGTAGATCCTTCTCATTGTAACGCATTTTTACAGTAAAAGTCTAAAGAACGTTCACTAGGTTTGATGGCACCTTCCATTAACCGTTCTGTAGTGGTCCTCCACCCCCACCCCCCTTAATTTACTGTTCTGGGCAAATTTGACACTGTCTTAAATGCTCTTAAATTAACACAAAAACTATTAATAACCACCAAACCTTTATTTAACACTTTTTTTCAACTTGAGCAATGTCTCTGAGTAGTGGTTAACATTAACCTTGGATGCACAAGTGGGTACAAATATGACCCCACTCGAAATCAATGCATTTTTCCAATAAACTGGGTTATTATTCTTTCAAATTTTTAAAGAGAAGAGTTGTAATGTTTTCATATTCCTGATATTCCTCATAAAACATGTTTGTGACATGAGGCCATTTGCATTTTTATTTATTTTTTCATCAATTTTAAGGAATTTTTAGTTTTTGTATCTCTACCCCCCACTCTTTCACAAGTGGAGTCAAAAATGACCCCAATTAAAATCAATGCATTTTTGCAACAAACTAAAGACATTTCTCTTTTTTTTGTTTTATGATAATATATTTTGTTCCAACAAAAGAGTAATTTCATGTTTGGAATGTACTTTTTTTAGTTTTCATTCACATTTTAGCACTTAAAGGCTATCCAAAATGAAAATTTAATTAAAGTGGTAATCATCATTTTTTATATGTTCAAGTGCACAGTGAAGGATATCATAAGGCCTTTAGGCAATCAGATGTAAAAAACAATATTTATAAGTGTTTACGTTTTAAATCGGTCAGAATAGACCGGAACACAACAGGAAGGTTATTAAGTTCCCAAAAGTCCATTTAACAGATTCAAAATTTATAGTAACATGCTGTGATATAATAGAAGATTTCAGTATTTTATTGTGAAACATCAGTTAAATGCTGTGAAGTCTAGTGTCACAGAAGTTTTTACAAGTATTATTTGTGATATCACAGGGGCTTTTATTACAGTATTTAACTGTAAAATAATATTGTTAAAAACTGTGAAGTCCTGGTCATTTTTAATAGTGCAGTGTTGTGTCCAGACAACAAATCTATGATGGTTTTAACATCGCTTTGTGCAGAGTTCAGTCATCCCTTTGCTCTCAGGTCATAGAAAGAAGAAGAGAAAATAGAAGAATGTGTGATGCAAAAAGGAGAGCGAGGCCGATAGAGAGACATCCCTCAACAGTGAAGTGCCTATGCGGTCCTATTCTTGGAGGAATAATGCAGCCGAGGGGGGAACATGGCTGACATTTCAGCTGGCACAGAGAGGAACGTGGCGCCCGGCTTCACAGGGTCAGTGATGGGATGTAATAGAATATGATTGAATGTGATGGAAGAAAATGGTAGTGATAGCAGTGGAGGTGCGGTGAAGGAGGTACGGCGCACTCGCTGGTAGGAAATGATGAGAGGAGACTTGATGAAAATAGAGTCCAGCAGACGGGAAAGTGAGCGAACCGAATCAGAGCACTGATGAAGCGACAAGTGAGGAATCCAGACAGAATTTAATCTGAATCAGATTTTCAAACTGTCATGAGGACAAGGCTGCTTCACAACAGAGAGGAGCTCTCATACACGGACTCACCGTGGAAAAAAAAGACTGATTACATCTTTAAACCATCGGACACACTTTTACTTTTCTTCTCCTTTTTTCCAATCATAATTATACACACTTGATCAATATCTTAAGATTAAAAAAGTGAAGACGCTCAGGTAAAAATAAACAAAGACTTTAATTATATTTTGATTTCTTTGCAGTTGTATAACTCAAACACTTGAATTAAAAACCCAATTATTCTGATAAACAAGCAAACAATCAGAGTCATTTTGAAGTTAAGCCTCTGAAACAAGGACATTTTCTGCTTTCTTTTCTCCACCATGACTATAAATTCATTATCTGTAGGTTTTGGACCAAAAATATAAATTTTTGGATTTTATGACCAGCACTTTTCATCTTTTATTGACCTTAACTTATATAAAAGTCTTCTCTGGATTGCACTCTGTTGATAAATTAACCCTTTATGGTGAAATGTTGGAAGACAGGCATCATACCCATTCTGGCCTTCTAGGCTCACACAATACACCTCAGTTATGACGCAATAGTTTTAAAAAGAGGCAGGACCATTACGAACAATGTGTGAATTCGTCAATTACCTCAGCCATTGTGCTTCTACAAAACTGTCCAAAAAAGCTTCTCTATGGGAAGTTTCTCCACTGGTTTTGCTGAGTGACAACAGTCACCAGACACGTCCACATATCTGGTTTAATGACATATTGTTTTGGCTAAATCTCACCTCAGATTAACCAGAAACTAGGTGAGTGGATGTGTAAGGTGACATCAGTTATTAAAATATACACATGCTATAAAATATCCCATTTACAATACGCCAAACAACACCTCAAAACTTCTGGAACAAAGTCATTTGGAGTGATGAGACCAAAATTGAACTTACTATCCTCAACCATAAACATTACATTTAGAGAGGGTTCAACAAGGCCTATTCTTACGTACATGGATGTTCCAACATGAGAATGATCCAAAACACAAGGCCAAGTTGACCTGCCACTGGCTACAGCAAAATAAAGTGAAGGTTCTGGAGAGGCCATCTCAGTCTCCTGACCTCTATATCGTTGAGTCCCTCTGGGGAGATCTCAAACCTGCAGTTCATGCAAGACAGCCCAAGAATTTACAGGAACTGGAGACTTTTTGCCAAAAAGAATGGGCAGTTTTGCCATCTGAGGAAACAAAGAACCTCATCCACAACAAAACTTTTGATGAAGGTCATTTTGGAAGTTTCTGTTGTTATTATGATATTAAAAAGAGTAAAAACAGTTGTTTGTCAATAAATGGTTTCATGGGTGAAATGAAAGTTTTTGTGTTATCATTTATATTTTCTTGGTTTGTTTTTGTGGTGGATGTATGAAACAACTCCTTATCATCAAAACTCATGCAGCTTGCCTCAGCTGATTCACAAGGCTGATGTCATATGCCTCTAAAATCAGCTGAGAGTCTGCTGACTGAATTTATCTTAATTTCTTATCAAACCAATCTCAAATCTCATTTACCGTCACATGACCTTAAAATGCATCTTCTCCACTTTCAACCATTCAGAGCTCCTGATGCACAAACTTGAATCTGAGCCCCTCGGAAACTCGTAGCATGCTGCTTAGCTAACCCAGAGAACAACCCAATAGCCAAGCTACGAGTAAAGAGAGTGGTTGGGTTTTCAAAGTGTTCCTGACTGAGCTAAAGTCAAAGGGTCAAATGGTTCAAGTGGCAAATCAGGATTCAAGTTTTTATTCCTGTATTGTTTATACGTTTCTTTGAAGGTACTGTTATGTTCTGTTTTTCCAAACATTGAGCTGAAAAAGATTAACAACAGCTTTGCGTCAATCTTCAAAAAAAAAAAAAAAATCAAAGAGCCATTCTCTCAAGCAGTCTTACTGAAAATGAAAAATATATCATCCTTTCTAATATCAAAATCACATCATTACACAACAATCTCTTCAAAAATCAATCCCTCCTAACTCCGAGAAAGTGATAGCTTATCTTTCTGACTGATGAGACTTAATCAGAAAGCACCGGTCTGATGCTTTGTTCAGTAGAATTAAAGAAAATAGAAGAAAAGTGTTTGTTTTCCATATGAAGAGGTTTTGTTATGAAGGGAAATGACTCATTTGACAAGTAAAGAACTGCACACAGTTCATTTAACAGTCTCAGAGTATTCTTTTTATACCACTTTCTCTTCTTTAATGGACTGACGAGCTGCAGCCTGTCACATCTAAACACAGCTACAAAATGTTAACATGACCCTGACTCCTCCACCTTCTTCTACTGTGTGATTATGAAGAGAAGTAACAGTAATTACTAAAATACTAATTATTATCCCTAATTATAGTGAGAGGCATTAAAAAAGCAGAGACGTGAGGGTCTGCTTGATGTTAGAGAGAAGACAGAGAAAAGTGAGGAGCATCTCTGGGCCCCAGCTCCAGCCTTCTTTAATGAATGAGGGACGAGAAGTTGGAGATGAAAAGTTTTTCATGATCACTTTCAAACTGCTCACAGCCCCTTCAAGGAAATAAAGTCAAAAGTTCAGCCCTTTTCAATGAGCCTACACTGTAAAAACAAACTTTGTGGTGTAATAAAATGTACAAAATTAACTCTTTCAAAGTCTACATTGAAGGTGTTATGTTTCTGTGGGCACTTGTGTCAAGTAAATTTCATGTATTGAAAATTACTGTATGGTAGTAGTAAGTCTTATTATGCATTTTCTTATACCATTTATGTTTTTTAGTCCCCGCCAGATACACTAAAATAGTGAGCACATTTCATGACAAAATTTTAGAGTGCTATAGAACCAGAGCATGAGCCTTGGTGTAATTTGTGTTAGTAAATAACTTACTATAGCTTACTCTGTTGAGTCTCCTCACTTAGACTTATTAAAGATAACTTTCTACTGAGGCCGTTTCTGTGTGCTGCCTCCTTGAACACAAGCCACACCCCCTGTCTGGAGGAAAAGGGGCGTGGCTTTCACGCTGGTAGCCCAATGTAAACTCGGATTTTGTCACAACTTTAACTTTTAAGTAATCAAATAAACTAATTATTTTATTTTTTATTTTACCTTAAAGTCTCCAAGTGAAGTAGATCATTGATTTTAAGTTGTTAAAGCTGAAAAGAACTGTGTTCCGACAACCCATGTCAAAGCATCACCTTAAATCTTTACCAAACCTTGCAACCGTGAGTGAGGAGGGCACACAGTGGACATAAGACCCCGCTGTGCATAGGTGACTCTCACAGGTGTCACCAGCTGTCTATTGTCTGAGGCAAATAAAGTGTACACCAACATCTCCTGCTAGCATTTTTCCATAATGCAGAGTTATACACTGTAATTCAACATTTAGTACATAATGAGCAGCTTTGGTGGACAAATAAAAATGTCTGTTCAAATCAGAGGCTAATGTAAAACATTCACAGGAAAAATTCCAGGGGTGCCGATATTTTCATCAATAGCTGTAAGTGTTCTCTACTTACGAAGCACTATTTAGCTTTTTTCGGTGTATTTGATTTTGACTTGTAATGATTGTGGTCCTCATTTCTGCTACTGCAGCTCAAGATAAAATTACTCGCTCATTCCTTCATTTACTATAAAGTGCATGCAAAGACTCTTGTTTTTGTCCAAATCTTGGAAATGTCTTCAAAATATGGGAACATAGAGCTGATCCAATGGAGAGCTATTGCTTAAACATGCAAAATAACAGTTGTGATACAGATTATCATTAACAGCTTAACCTGTGTTTTAGCCTGTGCTCTATCACTCTCCTGTTTAGCTGCTTCCTGCTCTGACGTCCTTTTTCATTGTCAGTCCAGCACCAGTGTCCAACATTGTAAGGAAAGTAAAAAAGAAGGAGAGAAGTACAGATGTGACTTGTCACTGCTACTTTCAGTTTATGTGTCAGAGATGGATTCTTGCCTTTCTGGGAAAGTTAAACCTGGCCAGAGATACTGAGAAACAACATTTAGCAGTTACCAACTCATGCGCTGATCATCTCATTTTAAATTTTGGATGATGAACAGGCAAATATATGAAAGTGTGACTATTTCAAGACCACATAAAGAGTCCTCACAGTGTTGTTAGATTGGAATAATCCCCTAAACTTAACACTAACCGCCTTTATCATGCTCCGTTTCCTGATATTTTTCACTGTTCACCACTTTAACAAGCACAACTTCACTTTTTGTGGATGTTTTGACCAGCAAAGGGTTGAAAAAATAGATTTGCTGACCTGACACAGCTGCTGTTTGTAGAAACCACTGGGATCAGATTTCCAAACCCGTGTTCACTTAACCTGCTTCAAATAAAGTTCAAGTGAGTGAACTGAAAATCAATTCTACAGATGAGTCACCAACACCATCTGCCAAATCGAACAAAGAGCGTAGTAATGATAATGATGGTGGTTGTAATTTTCATTGTGGCTTCTGGATTAATTCTCCCTGTCATGAATTTCGAATAAGAACATCAGAGGACGTGATGGAGGAATGAGCAGCCATAACTGTCATGTTGCTGATGATGATAGTGGTGGTGGTGGAGTTGGTGTTGGTGGGATTAGAACAGTGATATTATCTCTGACAGGGATAACTGTGGAGACATCTCTGCTGAAATGGGACTAAATTGGCTCCCGTCCATGAATTGAAACATTTCATTTCTGATAATTGATATTTAACTCAAACACTCCTCCGTGATTAATTCTCCTCATTCCGGTTTCAATTGAAGGGCCCTCGTCCGTGCCAATTTACCAAGTATGAAGTATAATCCTCGCTCATTACTTCTAATAATATCGCTGTTCTGTCTGCATAGTAATTACTTCCAGTGTTAGGCTGCAATTTTCCTCTTGGTGAATTACTCATTAAGGGCTTGTTTTAAGAATATGGAAAATGGAGGCATTCAGAAGGCTCATGGAAAAAAGAAAGAAAATAAAAAGTACACAATGAAGGAAATAAATGCAGATCCTGAGTCAGACAAAAAAAAAAAAACTCACAGTAACACCACAACCACATTTGAGGTTTATACAACTATCTCTAGAATAGGAATTTGGAATGGAAACTAAAGATTCAAAGAAGCCACTGCTTTGGGAACTGTTCATCAAAGCATTCACACTTTTCATTTGTGATCTATTGAGCTTCTTCCTCCTTTGATGAACATCAGTCTGTGGTTGCATCAAAATAGGTGCAACCACATTCTGTGGTATTACATTGAGTAATGGACTCCACTGATAAAAATATTCTGGTAGAAATACTTGAGAAAATTAAGGCAACTTTTTGTATAATTCATTTTGCTGAAGCAAAAATTGCTTTTTGTCAACATGAAAAATAAAATCAAAGTAAAGTGAACTTAATTTTGTCAAGTAGATGAAGCTAAACCAAACTTTGTACAAATTGCTTAATTTTTTTTGATGTTTTCAATGGAGTTTTGAGTGATATCAGCTTAATTATATCATTTACAGGAAGCATGAGCTCTTGCTGGTCTGCTGGGTGTAGGCCATCAACGCCATATAGCATAGAAATCAAGTTTTCTTTTACATTTATCAGGCAAGTGGAACACAAGTCACTGTCATCAAACACTCTATTTGCCTGTTGTGGACGGACCTCCCCTCAGACACAATCAGAGGTGTTTATTTCGGTGCCCAGGCCCCATAACATCTTCATTAATCTTCTGAATAAAACCTGCAGAAAATCAGTCTATTTGTTCTGTAATGTCACTAAGCTCTTCTGGACCCCATTTACAGTCCTGAAGAATCCAGTTTACTTCCTAGAGGACCCTTGGCAGTCCCCAAGCCATAGTTTGAAACCCTCTAAGTGAGGATTGAGGCTACAGAGGTGAAGTGTGTGTGCTGTAGTGTGTGTGTGTTTGTGTGTATGCTGTGGCATATCTAAGCTGTGGAACAAAAGGCAATACATCTCAATTAGAGATAGGGAAGCAGAGTCCATGTCCCAGTGTGGATTAGTCCTGTGACCGGAGCCTCTCTCTCTCTATGTGTGTGTGTGTGTGTGTGTGTGTGTGTAAATCAACCCCTATTCCCAGGGCCCATTCACCAGCTGCCGTCCAGCAGAGAACAGGAGGCCTGTGTTCGTCTCCGGCCCCGGTTTGATTGCCTGATCCTGGTGTCTGGACTCTCTGCTGAACCCTAAACCCCCGACCTGTTAACTTGACCGACACACGAAACCAGAGGCTGACAGCACACACACACACACACACACATGAACACACTCGTTCTTCTATATCTGCATTGGTGTGACTCACTCAGTATTTCTCTTTCCCAGCATGTCTCCTGTGTTTGATGTCTGGTTCCATATTTGGTGATAAAAAAAGTCGATGATGAATAATTTAGAAGAAGAAGAGAAGAACAGACTTCAGCGAGGTCACGAGCTGACAGCAGCTTCTCTGAAAACAAGAGTTTTGATAGGACAGTGATGGAGGAACTCTGCTGTTTTTCTTCAGAACAGCACACTGATAAAATCTTTTCTTTCTCCCCCAGCTCCCACTTTTGTCCACTGCTCCTTTTCTGAATCTGGTTCCAGACAGAGCGTGCCAAGTCGAAAATTGGGTTCATGGCAGTTTGAACTCAAGAGTCCAAACTCATAAGAACAAGAGGCTGTAGTACGTTAAATTCACTGTTCGGGACGACTTCCCGCTGACTTCGCCAGCTCAAATGTTGGCTTTCCATCACCAACCAGTAAACACTGGATTCTCTCAGCCCAGAGCAGAATTCAAAGCATTTTTTTTTTTTCAGAAACAGACCACAAAGCCAGGCTAGAATGTCGCCATCTAGACTTTAAGCAATGTGCCAGCACAAGTAATGAATCAATAACCTCTCAGATAACAAATTTAGATTTGAGGACTCTACAGTCTCCAAGATATTCTCAACTATAGCTTTAGTTTGGTATTTAATCCAAAATCAACAGTAAAGTGGTCGTGGGGAGAATTCTTTCAAAATGGACAGCAGCGCCCCCCTCTGGCTGGAGGACTTGCACAAACTGTCACAATGAAATGACACTTTATTTGTTTTAAAATATGGAAGTGGATCAGTTCTTCTTTTTAATTCTATTTTTCTTGTTCAAGATGACATTCTTACTGGATACAACGTGACAAGGTTATGTATTTATAAACAGTTAGGTCGTGCTGTCCTTTGAAACGTGACAACAAGCAAACTTTGTGAGTTTGTACCAGTTTTTAGTAGCTGCTACATGTAGCATTGCTCAGCTTTGAGAACTATCTGTACTGTGTAATATTAGTGAATCCTTGTTATGTCCGACCAGTGCTCATCAGTTTCAGCCCTTAGCTCGTGTTATTGGCACTAGCTTGTGTTTTAGCCTTTAGCCTGTGCTCTATCACTCTCCTGTTTAGTTTTCTTCTGCTCTTCTGTCCCTTTTCTGTAAGAAATTCAAGCTCCTGTTTCTACTACGACAACAAAATGAATCACAGAAATCGTTTTCAGCAGAGGGAAACAGATCTCACCTCTCACCGCTCAACTTCGTCAGCTGGCGTGGTGTTGTCATGGAGACTTTGTCATGCCATAAATCAATCTGGTCCAGTTCAGCCTGATAAAGGAGCTAGGAATCAGCATCTAGAAATAACCTGTATTTCCCATTGATAATCTCATTTAAATTGGGGACGATGCTCAGACATATATCAGACTTTTTCAAGATCACTTAGGAAGTTATCACAATCCCTTTAAAGAGGGGTATTTAATACAAACATGGATTTTAGCTAATGTTAAACATACACAGTTGTTTTTTTTTTTGTTGTTTTTTTTTTAATTTGGTGTTTGAGCAAGCTTCAAGAACTAAGGGTCTAACCTAAGCTCTGACTCAAGGGCTGGCCAATCAGGAGGGAGGGGGCTTGTGGAGTGGGAAGCCTTAAAGAGACAGCAGCTAAAACAAAGTGCTTCAGACAGAGGCTGAATTCAAAAATTTTCTAAAGCACAAGTGAGAGACTACACTGTTTATTTATTTATTTGTTTTTGTTATCATGTAATGCTATAAAGAAGGCACCAAAGGTACAGAATATAGCTTTGAAAAAGCACAATAGTCCAACTCTAAAGAGGCATTATTCAAACCCTTTCTCTCCCTTTAGGCTCTCTGCTTCACAATACCCCTCCTCTCTGATTGGCCAATTATCTAAAGATCTTTAAGGGGCTGAGCTATCTGTAGACATAAGCGGTGTGTGAGGCCGGTCCCTCCAATTTATCAAGGGCCACTTAGGAGATCCTTATTTGATGACCTCATTATATCAGCAAGTCTCTTACAGACAGATTCAGGAATTTCTACAACATATGAATATTTAGAATATGCACGTTTAGTCTTAATAGCCAGAATAGTTACTTTAAATCCATGTTTATAATATTGGAAAGCAGAATACTCCCTCTTTAAAAACTTAGTCCTATTTACGTCTCCTACACCTTTCCCACGCACTCAGCCACACATGACATTTTGAAGCAGCTTGATTACAAACAGATCTCCCTCTGGCTTCATCAAAAGTCTGTAAAGTTGCGTGGTGTGATGAAGAGTCCCTGAATGTGTGCACTGACATAGAAAACTCCTCCCTGACACAACGGAGACAGAATTAAACAGAGAGTCTGATAAAAGAAACCCAGACTGCTTGTTTACTGAGAAGGATGCCGTCCCTGTGGAAGCGGTTTCTCCTGCAGAGCAATCATGAACAGCAGTAAATGGTTTCTTCTGAAGGGAAGAAGACAAGCGCTCATATCTGCCACTGTGCTGTCTGTGTACACAACCGCAGACTTAATCCCACACTAGACACCAGAAGAAATGAGACACGGCAAAAGTGTCCTCATTGTGAAAATGTGCAGCTCAGACTGGTTCTCACAAGGATAGAAGCACAGGAACACACTTACACACACGTACACACACTCACAAAGAAATCAAAGTCCCCCCTCCCCAACCCGCGCCAATGACATCTGATCTTACCTTCCATATCTCCATCTTCTTACTTTAACTCCCTCATGGCCTCTCCCTGTAATGCAATGCTGTTACTAAACTGCTATAGTGTGTGTGTGTGTGTGTGTGTGAGTGTATGACAGAGAGATAGAGAGAGAGAGAGAGAGAGAGAGAGAGAGAGTGGTGTATAATCTTGAATATAGCTGGCCCAGCAGGGAGTCTGCAGCAGAGTCAAGCTGGCGCTTTTCAAAAAGCACAAGCATCTAAAGCAGACTGAGCCAAAATACCTGTAGCTGCTTTTGTGCGAACAACAAAACCATACTTTCCCTTTCTCTCTTTCTTTTATCCCTCACTCTCTTTCTAGTTGTGTGCCACAGAGCCTCTATTCTGACTTCAGACTGATGCTTCGCTCCGCTTTGTTGTAGGGAGAAAACTGTGCTTTTATTAATTGTTCATATCAGGAGCATGATTTACAGCATTCTTTGCAGGTATAAAAATGCAGAGCAAAGCAGAAAATACAACGTTTGGAGCCTTTTTTTAAAGCTCCTGTTTGGTCTCCACCAACCACACCAACATGATTCATCTATTTAACTGCTGAATGCTCCATTTCTATTCCAGTACTTGTTTCCAGACACAGGGCATTTAACTCTGTGGTGCATAGTGGTCACTACAGTGGACACATATTTAAAAGTTATTTGCTCCTAAATTCAATAGTTCATGTGGTGGAAATTCATATTAGCCTGTGTCAGGATATTTTTATTCTTCTTAGGGCCTGAAAAAAAATGTTTTAATGTTTTTCTAAACAAACATATTTTTTAAAAAGTCAGACATTTGAGGGTGAAAAAGCTTAAAAACTGTAATTTATTCAGTGATATAATGGATGAAAGAGAGTTAAAATGTTTTGCAAAGCATTAAAAAAAGATTATTCATGAAATTATCAAAAAAGAAAAGAAAAAAAAGAAGAAGTCAGACCAAAAAATTAAAATGAGATTTACATTAAGTTCACACTGTTTTACATTGAATCCTCAGTTACAAATATTTGAAAAAAAAAGAAAACTTTTTTTCAGGCCTTGAGACAAATAAAAACACTCAATGGAAAAATCCTGACACTGACTTTCATAATTCATGTATCAGAGGCTTAAGCTACATAAGTATGTTGAAAACAGCTTAACATGTATAAACCTGAAGGCCACACTCACATCTTACAGATGGTTCTGTTCTGAGAAAAGTCCACATACCACCAGGTGTCCCTGTTTTTTTTTTTGTTTTTGTTTTTGTTTTCTTTTCTTCCTGTTTTTTTTTATATACAGCTTGTGGAAAAAAAATTAGAGGGGGGACCAGCATTTCCTTACAGCAAATGCAGGATGTTGTAATGCTAAGCATTTCAACACTCAGCTAATGCTCAGCATTTCAACATAAAAAGCACTCAGCTTTTCTTTTTGTTGAATAAAGTGTTTGTTTTCAACACCACAAATGCTGTAGCAGTCTGAATGGTGTATGCCAGCAAACAGGAAGTGAAATGGTGAAGACTCTACTATACCAGGTGTTTTGACTGATTTGACTAAAATGCAGAGCACAGTATTCATAGTATGAAGTCGATCGATTTACCTCACATAATGCTTCCCTTAATGCACAGCACTAACATTGGTCCTCTGTTTCCGTTTATAGCCCATGGATCTCTTTCTCTCTCTCTCTCTCTCTCTCTCTCTCTCTCTCTCTCTCTCTCTTTCTCTCTCTCTCTCTCTCTCTCCCTCTCTTTATTTTTTTTTAATGGGCTATTACATTTACTGTCAACCTTTTAAAACCCCAGGGATCACCGGTGACACTGCGGCGAGTCACCAGCGATCCCTGGGGTTTTAAAATGGATATACACAATTTTAAGTGTAATTTCAAGCTTGTATTGTGCGGTGACTCTCTCGGAAGGATGTAATGAGTCGTATTTGTACAATATGTGTATATGGTACTGTTGACTATACCTAGTAACCTTTTTAGAACGGAGTAACGTCCTGTGTTTGTACTGTACACAAAGTTGTGTGTTTTACATGTTGTGTGCAATTTTTTTGCCTGAGTTGAGGCTTGAATTGTTGCTCATCTTTATAAATACAGTACGATGCCTTGTTTTTACTGTATGATAGGCGCGAGTCGCTCAATATATGTCTCCCCTTCCTCCAGATTCAGTTTTTTTTTGTCAAGAAGAGGAGAAAACATCCTTCAGTGGCTTTTGTGCAAAGAGAGGGAGAAGCTGTGAGATGCTGGTGAATTTAATGATGCTGTCAATACCTCTTTTCATACAGAATAAGAGAAAAAAAAACATCTCATAAATGTTGGTGTACTTATGTTTGTTGATGTTCCAATTGCCAGCTCATCCTGTAAAATTTATTTGATCTGTGTGTCAGAAGTTTTATTTTTTCTTCACTAAATATTCATCATCCACTTCTCTGTTTGTGTTTTTATTCAGTTTAAAGTGTTTTTTTCCCTCTCATATAACATACAGTATATTAGAAATAAAACCAGATATTGAAAGTTGTAAAGGGCTGTGAGGACTCTCTGGAAAAGCTTGTGTTTTTCCTGGAATAAAGACTCCATTTCCCATGAGCACCTGCACCCACTGTCATTAGGACATGACTCTCACTAAGGTGTATATTTCGTTTGGTGCCTTGTGATTGTGTTTTATCCTTTAGCTTGTGTTGTAGCTTTTAGCCTGTGTTTTAGCCATGTTCTATCACTCTCCTGTTTAGCTTTCTTTTGCTTTCTGTTTTATATCTGTTGGACAATTCAGCTCTTGCTTCCAACATAAATACAAAAGAAATAATTCACAGAAACAGTTTTCAGCAGAGAAAAGAGAAACAGATCTTTATTCTAACTGCATTACTTCGGCAGCCACCGAGGCATTATTGTGGAGACCTTAGTGTGTAAATAAACATGGTCCAGTCCTGATTCAGAAGCTTAGATTTGAAGTATTTTAAAAATAACCTTTGTTGGTGCTGATGATCTTATTTTTTGTTGCATATATCTAGATATGAGACATTTTTTAAGATCACCAAGAAACTCCTCATTGTCTCTTTACGCTGTGCTCAAGTCAAACTATGAAGGAGAACATAAATTATAAATACACACAACAGCAAAATCAACATTTGTCTTTTAAATCAAAGAAAGAGGTCACATCATAAAAGGAGAGTAAAAGAGTGAACCTTGTTTTTCTGGGTGACATCCTGGTGTTTGTCCAATCCATCCCCTCCATCATGGTAACGAGCTGAAGAGGCAGTGTGTCAAATCGTTGACTCAAACACACTAAACCTCATTGATTGATTCCACCTGCACACACTGGTTTGGATTTAACAACAGATGATGCAGTGAGTAAGACAGGGCTCACAAAACGAGTCACTGGCGCCAAGCTGGATGCTTAAAATGTCAATATTTTTACATTTCTCTGGTTGGTTTACAACAATCAGAAACATAGATATAAAGAGACAAAGCTGGATGTTCAGACTAAATGTGTGCACATTTACAAACACTAATATGTCGCAGAAATCCCTGAATCTGTCTGTAAACTGATTAAATGCTCTGTTTTATAAAGATAGAGTGAGATCTCCAAGACCTCACCAGACTTCCTGAAATGATGAGGTCATCACATCAGGATTTCCTAATAGGTTCATGACATGTTGAAGGGTCAGGCCTCCAGTGGGCAGGCCAATCAGAGGGAAAGGGGTTTGCAGAGCATGAGCCTTAAAGAGACAGCAGCTGAAAAGAGGCAGAGATAAAAGTTTTACAAAAAATGTAATTTGGGAAAATTGGGATTTTTTTTCTTTTGGCTGTAAATGTAAATTAATGTCAGTGCCGTGTGTCATTTTCGGGGGGGGGGGGGGGGCTACAAATACAAAAAACATAGAAACAATATAAACAGCCACAGTTTAACAAATACAATGAAACAAAATGAAACAAAAAAAAAAAAGAAAAAAGTGCTGCATCTTGACCAACCCTTTCACCCCAACTCCAGTTACCCTATAGTTATGTGGTTATCAACATACAGCCCTGGAAAAAATTAAGAGACAACTGCAAATTTTCAGAAATCAGCATCTCTACATACAGTATATGACAGTCATTCCATTGCAGTGTCTGTTGAATTCCAACACAAGCACCTGTTTCTACCTATTTCTACCTAACAAGGTGCTGAAGAGGTGATCACCTGACACAAATCTTATTTAATGAGGAAATGTATAAAAACCATTGCTGAGGTCATCACTCTCCTCTGTGAAGCTGGTGGAGAACATGCCAAGACACATGAGAGATGTTATTGCAAATCAGGGTTATTCTACCAAATATAGATTTCTGAATACTTCCTAAGCTAAAACAATAGTAATGTGCTGTTTAAAATTGAATATGAACTTATTTTTTTGCATTATTTGAAGTCTGAAAACAGTGGAATTGTTTGGTATTTTGACCATTTTTCATTTTCTGCCAATAAATGCTCTTAATGACAATATTTGGGATTAGGGAGTAATGTTGTTAGTAGTTTATATAATAAAACAAAATGTTCATTTTACTCAAAACAAATACCTATAAATAGCAAAATCAGAGAAAGTGAAATATTTGCAGTGGTCTCTTATTTTTTTTCCAGAGCTGTATATTCTTACATACAAACATACATTTATATAAATATGCATACATATACAAACACACACACACACACATATGTACACATTATTCATATGTATGTATACATATACACGCATGAGTAGGTACATGCAGATCAATATACATATTGATATTCATACTGTTGAAAGCATATATTATGAAAACATCAGTGTCCGCTTATGTAAACACAAACATATGTACATATGAACACACACACACACACACACAAATATATATGAACATATTTGACGCTATGTGCCTTCGTACTCAGTAGCTATACTAAACCCATCAATAGAAAATTTAAAAAAAAAGTCATAAAAAGCTTCCAACAGTTGCATTGGAGAGATAAGTTTAAAAAAACACCTGGTTAAATAAATAAATTAAAGAATAAAAAAGTCTTTTTAGGCCATGAGAGTAATTTGCTTACCAAAAAGTGGCCAACAGAATAGAATGATAGAATGAATCAGATGGTCTCAGACTCTGCTGATGGTGAATATTTAGCACTGACCATACGTATTATCGGTTGTTGGTGATTGTCATCGCACAACAATAAATTCTACACCTTTGTTGAATTATTAGCTATAAAAAATTAAAAAAAATTAAAAAAAACTGGCACGTTATTACACTGGGGGCCAATCACACTGACTTGAAACACTTTGTATCACCCCATTAGGTTTTCCTTTCATGTCTAACTTCTTGCTTGTGTTGTACGTCGCTTTGGACAAAAGCGTCTGCTAAATAAAATTGTAGAATTGTTGAAATTGTAGAATGCTAACAGTGAAAGGGTTAAAAGGACACTATGCATTGTGTTCATCACAACAAACCTCAATCACACACAGCTGGATTTTCCCATCAAGGCGTCTTGTCCGTGAACACTTCGGCATGCAGACCTTCAAACAGATTATTGTCATTCTATAAAATGAAATATTGGGCCCATATGTGTGTTGGTTGTTCGTGGGGAGTTTGCGTTGAGAACGAAGCCTGGAAACATTGCTGCTGAAACTGGACCCAAACCTTGGTCGCAAATAATTCACAGAGCAGCAAAACAAAAAAGGAGTGGTTTAAATAAGACTTCAAACCTAATCTGACTCCTCTCTGATACTTGAAACTCAGCCTGTGAGTCTCCACAGCTGTTTTGTGTTGTGCAGTATTGAATCCACTGTTGAAGAAAGTGGACTCATCGCCTGATCTTTCTTCTGTCACGGTTGCTTAACTGAACAGTGGCTCTCACATGAAAGCAACACTGAGTGATGATGTGAAGGATAGACACCTGAACTGAATGCTCAGCGTAAAAGGTCACAATTGCTCTTTGAAGCCATGCTGTACCTGCTTTTATCTGCCATTGTGTGTCGGATCAGCCTGCCTGAAAGAGCTCTTAACCCTCTGAGGTTTCATTAGCTCTCTGGAGGATCTACCAGCGGTGTGGTCAGATAAACAGGTTAATGGACTGATTAAACTCCGGCTTTACAACAGTCGAAATATCAAATCAATTGGATAAAACCTCATGTTGACATTAATGATTTTGGAATGACCCAGTGCTGCTGGTTAAAGGTTATTGATTCGAACCTTAAACCTGTCTCGGAAATTCACGAAAAGAAACTCAAATTTATTTTTATATTTCATTTTAACTGATATCAAATCACCCATAGAATAATACTGACAATGGCAACACACATAAAAAGCTCCAATAATGACAGACAGTAACACCCATCAGGTCATATTGATCTTAGATTCCACCATCTGGACTGGTTCTTACCCAACAAGGAAAGGTCATTAAGGGGTCAACAAGATATGTTACATATCCACTTCTGTAGAAGATGAACTCAACAAAAAGAGAGAAATGTCAAAATGCCTGCAAGCAAGTTTAGGCCGAAAACTCAAAGCACTTCACATTAATATTTGGGTCATTGACAAAAAGAGGGTCTAATAACGTATTTTTAAAAAGTTCTTTGAAAATGGATAAAAAACATATTTCTGAGTGAAGAATTATGTTTTCTAACAGATTTCAGTAGTTGACCAACATTTCAAAGTTTTTAGGTTCATTATTTTTTTGTATTTTTAATTTGAGCACCCAAATTACAGTCCACCCCGTTGGTTTATATACTTTTATATAAATATACAAGGACAATAAAAAAGACACACTTTAATAACCGTTCATAGAGAGTTCACAGACATCACTGAGTATGTAAAAGTAAAACACACAAAGTAAAGAAAATAAACACTTATTCTATTTATTAAACTACAATTTTATACATTTCACATTATTACATTGGAAGGTCAGTGGTTACTTCACTTTTTTGGAAAAAATAGTCATAAAGTCTCTTTAGATGTTTGAAAAGGTGAACCAGTGTTTACAGTAAACCCGAGGAGACCGACTACGTCACAGGACAAAGGACAAAATAAGAGAAGTGAAATTTTATTTTCAGATTACAATGCCAACGTGGTGGGACTGTAAACTGTTCCACTTTTAAATGGGACAAAGGTTTTTTAAATTTCTCAACAGCTTTAAAATTATTTTTATTTGCAAAGAATGTTTCATTTAAAAAGGGTCAAGCATAAAATAATGCCACTGTATTTTTAATTTCCATTTACAATAACTGACATTCAATTTTTAGAGTTTAATTACTGTGGATACTTGTCAGGACGGTTGCACCACCTGACATTTTGGGGGTTTGAGGAACCAAAACACAAAAAAACATGTTATATTTTAATAGTTTAAAGATGTGTTCAAATAATACAGGTTTCATAGAATAAAGAAATACATGTGATGAAATACTGAATTCATGATGAAAGGAAACATTGCTCTCGGACACAAAAAAAGGGACGTCACCTCATTGACCCANGAGACAGAATTAAACAGAGAGTCTGATAAAAGAAACCCAGACTGCTTGTTTACTGAGAAGGATGCCGTCCCTGTGGAAGCGGTTTCTCCTGCAGAGCAATCATGAACAGCAGTAAATGGTTTCTTCTGAAGGGAAGAAGACAAGCGCTCATATCTGCCACTGTGCTGTCTGTGTACACAACCGCAGACTTAATCCCACACTAGACACCAGAAGAAATGAGACACGGCAAAAGTGTCCTCATTGTGAAAATGTGCAGCTCAGACTGGTTCTCACAAGGATAGAAGCACAGGAAGACACTTACACACACGTACACACACTCACAAAGAAATCAAAGTCCCCCCTCCCCAACCCGCGCCAATGACATCTGATCTTACCTTCCATATCTCCATCTTCTTACTTTAACTCCCTCATGGCCTCTCCCTGTAATGCAATGCTGTTACTAAACTGCTATAGTGTGTGTGTGTGTGTGTGTGTGTGAGTGTATGACAGAGAGATAGAGAGAGAGAGAGAGAGATAGAGAGAGAGAGAGAGAGAGAGTGGTGTATAATCTTGAATATAGCTGGCCCAGCAGGGAGTCTGCAGCAGAGTCAAGCTGGCGCTTTTCAAAAAGCACAAGCATCTAAAGCAGACTGAGCCAAAATACCTGTAGCTGCTTTTGTGCGAACAACAAAACCACAGTTTCCTTTCTCTCTTTCTTTTATCCCTCACTCTCTTTTTAGTTGTGTGCCACAGAGCCTCTATTCTGACTTCAGACTGATGCTTCGCTCCGCTTTGTTGTAGGGAGAAAACTGTGCTTTTATTAATTGTTCATATCAGGAGCATGATTTACAGCATTCTTTGCAGGTATAAAAATGCAGAGCAAAGCAGACAATACAACGTTTGGAGCCTTTTTTTAAAAGCTCCTGTTTGGTCTCCACCAACCACACCAACATAATTAATCTATTTAACTGCTGAATGCTCCATTTCTATTCCAGTACTTGTTTCCAGCTTTTGATTTTGAGACACAGGGCATTTAACTCTGTGGTGCATAGTGGTCACTACAGTGGACACATATTTTAAAGTTATTTGCTCCTAAATTCAATAGTTCATGTGGTGGAAATTCATATTAGCCTGTGTCAGGATATTTTTATTAGTCTTAGGGCCTGAAAAAAATGTTTTAATGTTTTTCTAAACAAACATATATATTTTTAAAAAAGTCAGACAAACATTTGAGGGTGAAAAAGCTTAAAAACTGTAATTTATTCAGTGTTAAAATGGATGAAAGATTGTTAAAATGTTTTGCAACGCATTAAAAAAAGATTATTCATGAAATTACCAAAAAAGAAAAGAAAAAAAAAAGAAGAAGAAGTCAGACCAAAAAATAGAAATGAGATTTACATTAAGTTCAGACTGTTTTTTGTTTAATGCTCAGTTACAAATATTTGAAGAAAAAAAAAGAAACCCTTATTCATGCCTTGAGACAAATAAAAACACTCAATGGAAAAATCCTGACACTGACTTTCATAATTCATGTATCAGAGGCTTAAGCTACATAAGTATGTTGAAAACAGCTTAACATGTATAAACCTGAAGGCCACACTTACATCTTACAGCTGGTTCTGTTCTGAGAAAAGTCCACATACCACCAGATGTCCCTATTTTGTTTTTTTTTTCTTTTCTTTTCTTCCTGTTTTTTTTAATATACAGCTTGTGGGAAAAAAAATTAGATGGGGGACCAACATTTCCTTACAGCAAATGCAGGATGTTGTAATGCTAAGCATTTCAACGATCAGCTGATACTCAGCATTTCAACATAAAAAGCACTCAGCTTTTCTTTTTGTTGAATAAAGTGTTTGTTTTCAACACCACAAATGCTGTAGCTGTCTGAAAGGTGTATGCCAGCAAACAGGAAGTCAAATGGTGAACACTCTACTATACCAGGTGTTTTGACTGATTTGACTAAAATGCAGAGCACAGTATTCATCGTATGAAGTCGATTGATTTACCTCACATAATGCTTCCCTTAATGCACAGCACTAACATTGGTCCTCTGTTTCCGTTTATAGCCCAAGGATCTCTCTCTCTCTCTCTCTCTCTCTCTCTCTCTCTCTCTCTCTCTCTTTAATTTTTTTTTAATGGGCCATTACATTTACTGTTAAAACCCCAGGGATCACCGGTGACACTGCGGCGAGTCACCAGTGATCCCTGGGGTTTTAAAAGAGATATACACAATTTTAAGTGTAAATTCAAGCTTGTATTGTGCGGTGACTCTCTTGGAAGGATGTAATGAGTCTTATTTGTACAATATGTGTATATCGTACTGTTGACTATACCTAGTAACATTTTTAGAACGGAGTAACGTCCTGTGTTTGTACTGTACACAAAGTTGTGTGTTTTACATGTTGTGTGCAATTTTTTTGCCTGAGTTGAGGCTTGAATTGTTGCTCATCTTTATAAATACAGTACGATGCCTTGTTTTTACTGTATGATAGGTGCGAGTTGCTGAATATATGTCTCCTCTTCCTCCAGATTCAGTTTTTTTTTGTCAAGAAGAGGAGAAAACATCCTTCAGTGGCTTTTGTGCAAAGAGAGGGAGAAGCTGTGAGATGCTGGTGAATTGAGTGATGCTGTCAATTCCTCTTTTTATACAGAATAAGAGAAAAAAACATCTCATAAATGTTGGTGTACACTGTAAAACCTGATGAGTAAGTTCAACTCAAATGATTTGAGGAAACCGGTTGCCTTGAATCATTTAAGTTCATTAACTTACACTGTATAAGTTCAGAAAACTAATTCATTTGAGCTCAAGTTACTTAAATGGGTCATTAAAAAGGAAACAGTTGGACCAACTTAATCGGATTGTTTCAATCGGTAACACTTAAATGAATTAAGTTCTTTTAAATCATGTGAGTAAGTTAAATTAACACACTTGATTAAGTCAAATGAACTTAATGATTCAACTTCGAAGTTTAGTTGCAAAATTAGATTGAACCTCGAAAGTCAACAAAGTTGAACTATTACAGCATAATCCAAAAATAAAATATTGCTCTTTTTTAACCCAACACTCTACCCTATAACATTCATACTTTTAAATAAAAATTTGATGTCAAACTTTAGATAACTCCTGTTATATTTTCAGGAACCAGAGCCCCTGCCACATCAAGCACAGACACCTGCACGTTCAGGGGTGGACTGTGTCATGAGCTCTAATATCTACTATTCTCCCTCCTCACTCACGGTGACAAAACCATAAACCTTGATTTGGCAAACCAAAAACTTTTGTGTTATCAAGTTGAAACAACTGAAAACTTTAAGTTCGATTAATGCAAAACATTGATTTGAAAACAGTTAAATTATTGAGTATATTTGACTTAATCAAGTGTGTTAATTTAACTTACT